>PVKA01016033.1:23240-48968 GCA_004027165.1 Ctenomys sociabilis | reverse complement strand
AAAAGCATTAGGAATAATTTTTAATAGAACCATATATTCCATGGGGAGAAATTAGTATCTAATTTGAAACTATATGGAGCTGGATTAAATATTTTAAACTGTGCAAAATAGTTATAAAAATAAATTTATTATTCTATGACTCTGTTCATTCTCTTGAGTTTCTTACTTTAAAAAGGGCCTTTCTTAAAAGGGCACTAATGCAAGACACTAATGCAAGCCCTAATTACATGACATTACAAGTGATAAATCTTAAAGAGGGGGACGGAAAGTAAGAAAGAGAAGAGGAGGGAGAAGAGAAGTAGACAAGAAAGAAAGAAGAAAGTAGAGAGCAAAATTAAATTAAAAATATTTAGTTTCATTTACAAAATTTAAAGATTTCTAAATTTCAGCCAATATTCCAGTGACTTTGACACAGGGAGAAAAAATTGATGTCAGTGGAAGTACCTGGGATGAGTTTATGTTCTCTAAAACTGAAGAATGAATTTTAGGAACAAATGAAGGTTATGAGCAGAATATATTTACGGGGGAAAGAAAGCTCCTGTCTGAGAGAGGGACAGGAGGAGGGCCCAAGCGTGAGCAGGTTGTTCCTGAGAAGCTGTCTCTTCCAGGGACTTTTATAGAGTAAAACCATGCAGTGAGATGGGCCTAAGGTGGTGGTGAACATGGGAACTCACTTACATGGGCAGGAGGTGGGACAAAACTATGATCAACCAATGAGATTACAAGCACCATTGCTCAGGAAAAATTGATTAAATTGTAGTCAAATAGGGAAGTGAGTCACATAGCAAGCAGGCACAAATACCAGACAGGGTCTCTTTCTGTGGGGATTGGCTTAGTGACTCATTTAGGCTCTTTTAAGGTGATTGATGCCTATTTAGAATATCAAGCTCTGATGCCTGTCCCCAGGGAAGTATGTAGCTGTGTTTCCTCTTTTGTCTTTAGGTGTGGCCCATATGGGAGTCTGTCTCTTCCAAGTTGCAAGGTCACCTTGTCTTCCATCTTGTCTCCTTGAGGGCCTGGCCCTGTCTGACTGCCTATAATATTTCTATCTAATTCAGCTGCTTACAACATTTTCACAGAGTAGTTCTATAGTTCGAATGTATTCCACAAAGTCCATTTGTTGAGGACACTTAGATGGCAATGCAATCATGTTAAAAGAGAGCACTATAAGGGAAAGAAACACCCACTCTGAGAGATAGTTAGGGTGAGTTCATTTTCTCCAAAACTATAGAATGAATTTTAGGAACAACAGAGATTAAGAGCAGAACATATTTATTGAGGAAAAGAAAGCTTCTGCCTAAGACCTGGACAGAAGGGACCCAAGTGGGTGGCGAGGGAATCTGCCTTTTCTAGGGAATTTTATAGAGCAAATCCACAAGGTGAGGCAGATCTAATCATGGGAATTCACAAGGTGGGCCTGAGGTAAGACAAAACTATGGTCAACATGTTTAAGATTAAAAGCATAATTTCTCAGGTAAAATTTATTAAATCAAAATCAAATGGGGAAACAAGTTATGTAGCAATTGGGCCTCAATACAGAATAGGAGCAGTTCTGGTAAGAGGCTGGGTCAACGACTGCTTTTGGCTTTTTCAAGGTGATTGATACCTGAAAACAATTTGCAATGCATTAATTTATCAAATCCATCTTGTCAAGGTATCTTAAAACTGTCTCATTGATATTTGTACTTCAATAAAATAAAAATTAACAAAAAAGAATATCAATCCCTGAGGCCCATCTCAAGCGAGGTACGTGGCTGCATTTGTTTAATCTTTTGTCTTGAGGTCTGGCCCATAGCCCTGTACCCGTCCCTCCCATAGCTGCAAGCTATCTTGTCTTCCATACTGGCTGCTTGAGGATCCAGCCCTGCCTGACTGACTATAATATTTCTATCTAACTCAGCTGCCTACAACAGTAGGACTTTAAGAGGTGATTCACATGTGGAGAGTATAATTCTTTGAAAGGTTTAAGGCTCTTTGGGTAGAAGTGGCTTTAGTATAGAAGGAACAGGCTATGGTTTAGATCTACAATTTGCCCGAAAAGTCTCATGTGTTTAGAAGTTTTTGGAAAGTTACTCAATTAGGAATGAATAGATTCTGCTAAATTATCATGGCCCTGATTCAACATGGATGAATCCTAAAAACAATAGTTTATCTTCTCAATGACCACTTCCTCCTCCTTCTCTACTCCAGCCCCTCCAACCCGGGACACAACTTCCTTTTACCCTTCCCGCCCACACAAAGGAGCCTCCAATCAGCTCCTTGTGTGTCTCTGAATCTACCCCTCACACTCCACCCCTAGCAAAAGTCCATAAAGTCTCATCCTCCCTGTCTCAGGTCCGAGGATCTCCCATCTCCATCTCTCTGTCCTCGAGCCTCTCTGTGTCTTTAGAGTTAATAAAGGCTTCCCCCACCCCAACCCTTTATTTCTGTTTCTCTGACCACCACTGTCACCACCACCAATAAAACCTAACAGAATGGACATCAGGGATTGATATTCTACATAGGTATCAGTCACCTTGAAAAAGCCAGAAAATGTCACTAACCCGGCCCCTTATAGGAACTGCCCCTGTTCTGTATTTAGGCCCACTTGCTACATGACTTGCCTTTCCATTTGATCCTCATATAATCAATTTTACCTGAGCAGTTATGTTTGTTGGTTGACCATAGTTTTATCCCATTTCATGCCTACCTTGTGAATTCTCATGGTTCCTACCTCAGAACTACCTCACATCTTGGTTTTGTTCTATAAAAATCCCTAGGAAAGGCAGGTTCCTTGGCAACCCACTCCCCACCTGTCCCTGTCTTGGACAGAAGATTTCTTTCCCTCAGTAAATAAGTTCTGATCTTAATCTCTGTTATTCCTAAAATTCATTCTTTGGTTTTAGAGTACATTAACGGGTCCTAGGTTCCTTTCATGTTAGGAGTTTCATTCCTCTCTATCACTGTTACTATTTATAATTTTAATTTGGTAGTGAATTTTGCCCAGCCTGGCCAATTCCTTCAAACTAATACTGGTATTTTTTTTTTTTTTTCTGATGGCTTCAATAGGCAACTTCAAATAATTTATTAACCAATTCAGCCCAAAATGGCAAATCAGGGTAATACACAAGTTCTTTCATTGTGATCTCAGAAGAAACTCACTACGGTATGTCAAGCAGACCGTAGCCTAGGAAACGAACAGAGAACGTGAGCTTAGAAAGTGCCTTGCTTTGCATCATGGAATGTGCTGCTTTATTACACTGCTGAGTTGTGTTTGGTCTTCATTCTATGCCAGGAAGACTCCCCGCAATGGACTCTAGGAGTCCAACCTTAGTGTATTTCAAGGAAAAATAAGAGAATTACTCATAGAGGGATAGCTTTACACTGAAGTAAAAAGCGCTTCCGTGGAAGCCAGTACCCCAGGCACTCTCACTCACTGGAGAATCATTCAGGGAGGAAGAGGCTCCACTCTGTTACAGTGAAGAGAAAGCTTCTTATCTCAAATTATGTCAGAGATGTGAGTTGCTCCAGAGACCCAGCACTAGTTGTAGAACATTGGTCTTGAAACTGCCACTGGGGAAAATGGAAACTAGAAAAGCTTGCATTCCCTGGAAGCTCCCCAGGGCTTTTTTGTTTTTAAATGCCCAAGGCATTTCTGGTAGAAATAGCCTTGGGAGACAACAGTGTTGTTTTGAAAATGATCCTCATCTTTTTGCGACATTGAGGAAAATGCATACTTTAGTTCTTGCCCTTCTGCCTGCTTTTTGAGTCAAATTTATTTTTAAAATATTTTCTTAGTTAAGTGTGGTGGCACACATACCAGCAATCCAGGAGGCTGAGGCAAGAGGAATCCAAGCTTCAACTTTGCCTGGAAAATTTAGTGACTTAATGAGAGCTTGTCTTAAAATCAAAACATAAAATAGGCTGGAGATGTAGCTCAGTGCAAAGTTCCTGGGTTCAATCCCCAGTACTGAAAAAACAAAAAGGTTTTTTTCTTCATCTCCTGATTATCTAACTTAATAAATTTTGCTAACTTTCTCAATCTTGTTTAAATTATTGATTCAATATTTCAGCAGTGTTAAAGCTTTTTAATTTTTTTAAAAATTCTTTTATATTTATTTTATTTGTTTGGTACAGGGTCTTGCTATGCAGATCAGACTTGTAGTGATCCCCCTGCCTCAGCCTCCCCAGCACTGGGATTATAGGCATGTGCCACCATGCCCGGTTTTGGTCCCCCCTGAGGCTGGTACAGATGCAATACTGGAGATCGAACCCTGGTCCCTGCCAGGCAGGTGCTTAGAGTGCTGAGCTATCTCCCCAGCCCCAGCAGTGTTAAAACTTTATGGCCAAACTTATATATGAATCATTTCTACATGTAATTACTGAGCAGAAGCCTCTAATTTCTGGGCTAGGATTTATCCTCCTCACTTTCAAGCTTGACTTTCTATTGCCTAAATTACTGCCCTCATTCTGCACTAGTAACTTTGAACTGGCTGTCTCCCTGTCTGAAATGGTTCTTCCTATGCTTGGGAAGAGAGAAAAATAGCTATCACAAGCACTAAAGCGAAGGTATAACTCAAGGAAAACATTCAGAACAGAGGAGAATGATAAATAAATTGATTAGTGTGAGCACAGCCTTAAAAACACCAAAAAGCACTTCAAGCCTAAGGAGCCTCTTTGCAGCTGGGGTGAAGATGGACTATTAAAATTAATATTAAGTAAAAGACTGGATAGCCCTCACACAGCAGAGAATTAATAAAGGGCATATGATAGAGAAGGACCTATGCCAGACTGACTGGTCCTCTTCTCTGAGAGCCAACAGTTGAGCTGAGAATTGAGGAAGGAGGATTCAGACCTACAGAGATCAGGAAGAATTATTTCAGATGGAGAGGACAGCCAGGACAAAGTCACCGGTGCAGATTGAGGGTGGTGATGCTGGGAACAGGAAAAAGTCAAGCTTGAAAGGGAGGAGAATAAAACTTAGTCCAGAATCAGGGATTACTGCTACACTGTTGATTGAATTGGGAAGCATTAATGGGTTAAACTTCCATTTGAATTCTGACCACTCCCAATTCTTTTCTTTCTCTAACAGGTCTCCTTTCAATATAGTCTGAGCTGAACTGCTCATTACCTAAAATATCTTATTAATTGATGGAAATTCTCATTCAAAAAATATATATATATATACCATATGCTTAGGAGTTTTTCAAATGATTTAATTTGAGATTTACTGGCTTCCAAAAACTTATCAATTTCTCTCCACTGTTCTGAAGGTTTTCCTCTAGCTAAACCTCTTCTTTAATACTTGTGTTACTTTTGTCTCATTGCTAAGGTGAAATACTTGACACCCAAATTAAAGATGGAAAGGCTATTTAGTTCATAGTTTGCAGAGGTTTCAGTCCATACCTAGCTAGCTGGCTCCAAGGCAAAGTGGCCTGGCACAGGGGCAGTAGTTCATGACGGCAGAGGACAGCCAAGCCAAAAAGAGCAAAGATCAGGGTTAGGGACTCGGGGAACTCAGCCTCTTTCCCTCCCTTAGATTGTAAGCAGGCTACCTGCCCTAGGAGGAAGCACTCACACCATCTCTCTGTCCTCCTCTTGTACTGGCTGAGGAGGTTTACAAAGCAAAAACCACAGCCTCCTGCAGAGTCAATTAGTTAAGTTTCTAAATTTCTTAAGAATACATCTTTTATTCTTTTGATCTACTTTTTATGCCATTCCCTATTACCCATCATGAACTTTTCCCTCCTCCCTATGTATTTATCAATTTTTTTTTTTTTTTCAGAACTAGGGATTGAACTCAGGGCCTTGTACTTGCCAGGGAAGCACTTATTCCACTGAGCCATTTCCCTAGCCCCTGTATTTATCAATTTCTACCAAAAGTCTTTCTATAACTAGCCAAAGAAGATCCAAAATAACATTAAGTAAAAAAGAGAAAACTTGGCTCAATAGCTCAGAACTTCTGGGACACGCTGATTCAAAGGTTCATTGTGTATTTACTCTGATATTAGCTTGATACTGCATGATCCCTTGCACTGACTTCATGTTGAAGTTGGATTCCTTCATGATAGCCAAAACTTCCTTCACAGTAGCCTAACCATGATAGAGCAGCTGCAGATATTCTAGGGCCTACACTGGATAAAATAGTGTTTCCCCTAGCAACTTTCTCTCTTCAGTCCCATGCTCATACCTGCATCAACCAGGGGCTCAGGAAATAGACACAGCCAGAACTGAAATAATGACTCTACATTTCAACCACATGGGGAAGAGCCCCAGAAATATCTAGGCTACTATTGCTAGAACTGAAAAAAAAAAATTGAAATAAATGCTAGAAGGGCAACCCTGAGACATATGTCACATGCAGAAAACAGGAGAAAAGATGAATATATATTGGCTAGGAGACTAATTTTAGCCACCACTCCATGCTTCTGAGTGCCAGTTAGATCCTGCCTCCTTCGTAAAGCATCCCCACATTGCTGCCACCAGAAGAACATGCTTCCCCTTGAGATCTGTACAGCACTTATTATTCTCACTGACATTTCACACTTACTTTATATTCCCAATAATAATGTTTTATGCATATATTTCTAATTCCCTGAGCCAAACACTTAAATTTATAGTTTATATTATGCTTCTCTGTGTATTACAGTATACCCAGTAAGTCACCTTGGCTGGGATAATTTATGTTTAATAAAAATCTATTGCTTAATTGAATGGTTTCCTAAAAGCAGAAAGAACCAGGGCTGACTTTAAAGTGAGAAGTAGATATATAGATTCAGGTCACTAACTCATCTCTTCCTTCTAATAGAAGGCTCCTTCGCTTACTACCTCCTAGGAGACTTGTGTGTAGATATAGTGGAGATTCACCTGTACTAATCAAATGGTTAGATTAATCTAATTAAATATTGAGAAGCACTATTAATACATGACTTAGCTAATATTTTGAGTAAAACCTGGTCAAGTAAAGCAGTAATAAAAAGGTTCATAATGGAAACTGAATGAGGCAAAGATCTTAATCATAAAAAGAGGTGCAGCGCTGTTTTCTAGTTTAATAATGTAAATCATAGTTGGCCTTATCCACTCAAACTGCAGATTTCCCAAGCATACTCTTGGTCTAATCTAGCTGTCACATATACATGATTTAAGAGTTCCATGGTTCAGGGGCTAGGGAGATGGCTCAGTAGAAAAAGTGCTTCCCTGGCAAGCACAAGGGTCTGAGTTCAATCCCCAGTTCTGCCAAAAAAAAAAAAAAAAAAAAAAAAAAAAAGAGTTTCATGGTTCAATACATTATTAACTTATATTATATTTGAAAATGATTATATCATATTTAACAACAGAAATTTTAAGAATGATTTCTCATCAGAAATATCAGTGATATAACATACAGTCTGATGATTAATTAAAGAGACTCATGATCACTTTAAAGATATCTTGAGGATACCTGAGATTTTCTTTACAAATGAGTTTTGGTAATTATGACAGTTATTATAGTTTTATTTATGTATTTGTTTGTTTATTTGTTATACGGCTTGCTATGTGGTTCAGACTCATAGTGATCCTCCTGTCTCAGTCTTCCCAGTGCTGGGATTATATATAGGCATGTGCCACTGTGCCCAATTTGGGGCCAGCACAGTGTGTCCAGTGTTCCGGGGCTGCCACAGAATGCAGTGCCAGGGACTGAACTCGGTACCTTGGGCTTGCCAGGCAGGGGCTTAAACCACTGAGCTATCTCCTCAACCATAGAGTTGCCTTTAATGAACACTATAATGTACCATTCTATATATAAAACTACAAGCAACAAATGTGTATCTTTGTAGAGAAGAAATAAGTAGTTAAATCCTTTAAACTGGGAATAAAATGTCTATATGTATTGAATCTTAATGACAGCAAAAATAAAATTTGGATAAACACTCCCCTAATACCTTCTTCTAGGTCAGTGGAGATAAGAAAACCTGACTGGAGTGCTAAAAATGCATGACTACTTATTTTCCCCTTTAAGTGAGCTGCTTTGGTCCTTTTTTTTTTTTTTTTTTTTTTTTTTTTTGTATTGTAGGGAAGGGTCTACAGGGTGTTCAGGGTCTCACTTCTAGATCAGACTCCTAGTGATCCCCCTGTTTACAGTCTCCTAAGAGCTGGGAATACAGGTGCACGCCACCACACCCAGCCTCAATTGCCATCACAGGGCGCCCTGGGAGTGGGGCCAGCATGGCAGGCCTGGGGATTGAATCCCAGGCCTCTGCCCCTGCTTGCAGGCACTTTAATCTGCTGAGCTACTTGGCCAGCGCTTTGGTCCTATTTTTATAAAGCATTTACACTAAGGGGGAGTTGGGCTTCAGAAAGGATTTCAGTCCCAGGGAGCCTTCAGTACTCATTGGTGTGTTCAAGTCACTATACAGAGTAAAGCAAGAGTACTTACTGCCTATGTTAGTCTGCTTTTTGTTAGTATCTGTGCTGCTTTTCTCATTGCGAGGGCAAAACTCAACATCCAAAGTTGAAGGAGGAAAGGGTTATCGTGGCTGGCTTCAAGGCAGGGTGCCATGGCAGAGGGCATCCTGAAGGAGCAACAATTCACCCACGAGGGGCAGAAGACAGAAAGGAGTAGGCATCATACGCACTATTAGTGACAAGTGACGCAGCAGCTTTTTTCTGTCCCTTTTACATTCTATCTAGGCTTCCGGACTTCAGCTGAGGTAGGTGCCAAAGTGATTAGTGGACTAGTTTCATAATCTCTCTCTCTCTCTCTCTCTCCATTTATATATTTGGTACAGGTCTCACTACACATCTTAGGCTTATAGTGATCTTCCTGCTTTCAGCCTCCCCAGCGCTGGGATTACAGGCACGCTCCACCAAGCTTGGACCTGGTGGCAGACTCAATGGGCCCCGAGGGCAGAGCCGGCGTAGCATGTGGGACCAGGGACTGAACCGAGCTTGCCACAGCAGGCACTTAGTCTGCTCAGCTACCTCGCCAGCCCTTCCCCATGCTCTTAATCCTAGCATCACACACTCCAGGTGCAGCCACTGCTGACAAACTCCCACTAAGACTGCCTGAGACTTTGGGGGCACATCTAGATGCAGGCCATGAAAGGTACCGTGACATGATACCCATGCTAGCTTAAAAGACAGAAAGGCTTCTTTTGGTTTGTGGGTTCAGAATGCCAGTCCATGGTCAGCAGGCCCTGGGGCCTTGAGTCTATGCCGGGGTGGCATATCACGGCGGGGAGTCTCTGGTGGAACAACCTGCTTAGTCCACGGCATTTAGGAAGCAGCCAGAGAAACAGCGAGGACCTGAGCACAGTGTCTCCCTCATGGGCATACCTCCGATGACAGACTTCCTCCACAAGAAGGAAGAATCAGAAGTTTCTCCTCTTCCCAGTAGCACCACAGCCCGAAGCCCAGACCTTTCACACATGGGATTGTACAGGACACGCACGCAGACCATAGTACTATCAGGTGGGTTCCAAACTTAAATTTCATCTCTAAACAGTTCCTGGGCCATCTTTTACCTCTTACTTTTTCAACTTAGACGTGTGTTTACTTCTTCAGACCAGTAGAGGACTGGGAGGTAGGGGCAGGCAAATGGGGAAGAAGAGATAGAAGGCATTTGAAAGACAAGAAATTTGAAGACAACACTCAGTATAACAATAGTTACATTTCTATCATTTTGTGTGGTGAAATTCTATATCGTTTCCAATGTTTTCTTTTTAATTAAAAAATCATTTAATTACTTATTTATTTTTTGGTATGGGATCTTGCTGACCAACACAGCATGCTGGGAACCGGTTCCAGGGCTGGCAGGGCGTGCGTTCCCAGGGATCAAACCCAGGTACTTGGGCTTGCTAATCAGTCAGGTGCTTAGGCCACGAAGCTAAGACCTCAACACCCTCGCCCCTCCCCTTTTTTTTTTTTTTACTATTTTTATTCTCTTAAAAAAAGATAACATAAAAAGGGTCTTGATCTGACTCAGTTTTACCTGATTTCCCTAGACATGAAAATTAAAAAAAAATCTTTCCCCCAAAATAATCCAAGTTGACACAAGAACATGAGGTATATTTCTCTGAATACAGTCTTCGTTACCTAAGCAACTTTGAGAAGCAACAGAGCAGAGGAGGAGGGAGTGACGGGGTGCACCGAGTCCCAGTACCAGTCCCGCCCTTGCTGTGTGACCTTGAGAAGCTGGCTTGCCTTTCCCAGCTTCAATTTTCATATCTGTAAAACAACAATGAGAACAATATTTGCCCTGCAGGGTGGTGGTGAAGATTAAATATTACAATCTAGGAGAAGTGTCTAGCAAAAGGCCCGGAACGTCTTCAACATTCCGTGAGTGGGAGCTCCTGTTACAGTCAGGAAGGGGAGGGCAGCCCTACGAGCCCACTCTCCGTCCTCCGTCCTGGAGCTGTCAGCCCATCGCGCAATTATCTGCAGACAGAAAAGACCGCTTCCTTTATTTCTCACTTCCTCACCGTCATGTCATTTTGCTTCTAGAATGGTGGATGTCAAAAGAGATGAAAATAATAATGTATCTATTTACATAACATTATCCTTGTTTCCTTTCTTCCTTCAGAAGCATGCTGGTATTATCAAATTAGTTGCATTTTGAGGATGGCATCCACTAGAACTAATCAAACGCCACAGTTTTTATTACTTGATATTACTCTGGATTCTCGCCCATCCGTGTAACAGCTGCACTATTTTAAAGGAGGCTGGGAACACTCTTGCTATGGATATTTAGAGCTTGCTGGCTGCATCATGTTTACTGAATATTAATTCCCTGTATGTGTTATGTGGTTCAGCTTTCTAATGCCAGCTCTCATTCACCACAGAGGATAAGTCTGCGGAGAGCACAGGCACTTCTGCTTAATCCAAAATCCGGTTCTGCCCAGTTGTCTGTTAATCTTTTAACATTGAACTCTCATATGCCAAGTTTCTAAAAAAGCCTACTAAAAGAGAACTGCTTCAATCTTAAACCTTTTGTGGTACATTGTGATTTATAGTAAGACAGGTATATTTGGTGTTGGTCCATTTCCTTGCACAAAACTTAGAATCCAGGGAATCTCTAGGATGATAAGTGGCTTTTGTAGGCTAACAAGAGGGTTGGTGGCTGGGAGTCCTTAGGGGGACCAGGAAGGCATCATTCCCTGGAAAGCTCAAGGAGTGGTTAGAAGGTTGGGACTTTCTTATCTCTAGTCTCTAAGGCAAGGAGAAAGGCTGAAGGTCAAATTGGTCACAAGTGGCAGGTGATTTAAGCAATCATGCTATGAATGAAGTTTCTACAAACACCCACAAAAGCTAGGCTTAGATAAAGAGCTCCCAGAGAGCTGGACAGGTGGGGGCCTCCAAGGGGTGACATCCTCTGCCGGGACAGATAGGAAAACTCTGTGCCCATTTACCATCCTTTCACCTACAAGTCTTTAAATCAGGCTGTGTGTTTGCATCCTTTAGGATTAAACTGGTAAACAGAATTGAAGTGTTTTCCTTGGTTCTGCGAGCCACTCAAGCAAATCAACTGAGCCCATGGAAGGGTTCATAAGGTCCCTGATTTGTACTAGTCAGAAGTATTACACAGTATTGGTGTTGTCACTTGTATCTAAGGTTGGGGTTGAGGAGGTCTTGTGCATGTGAGACCTCAGGGAACAGGACACTTTCTCCAGGCAAATGGTGTCAGAATTGAATTGAATTAGAGGACGCACACCTGGAATCTGAGGAAGAATCTGCTAGAAAATTGCTTTGGTTTTATATGGGTGAAATACACCCACATACCTGCCATCAGAAATATTGAATGGCTATGAGAAAAAGAGTACAATGTAACAGAAAAAAAAAAGAGCCACCATTTGGTGTCTCTGTAGTACCAAACTAGTATTTGAGCATGGCATAACCTTCTATTGATGGAGTATTGCTTGAATTTTGTCACCAATTCTGATGTGTCCTGTACATTTCCATGTCCTTTATGTTTGAGATGTTACTGTCAGTGTTATTTCTTTTGCATACAAATGTTTCTGAAAAGGCAGGTGTAGAAGCAAGTGCCCTTTTCTCCTCCTATTCTTTCCAAGCTGGTTCTCAACAATTCTCACCATGTCTGCATGACAAATGAAAATGTCATTCTTCACATACTTTTTGTGCATGATGGAAAGCAGCTAACCATTTGGTATTATTTAGACTACACTGTCAAATATTTGACCTAAGTTGTATATTTAGATTTTGTTTTTTATGTAAAAGTCTTGGTAGATTCCAGTTAGAGCATGCATTTACATAGCATTAAAGTGATAGAAACAGTGATTAAATTTAAGACCACCCAATGAGAGATGCCTTTAAAAAAGTTACAATCTCTTGAAAATAAATTTATTTTCAGATTCTTAAACCAACTGCTTACTATCACTAATAATTAAACAACTGTCTCTCTCTCCCTGTGTGTGTGTGTGTGTGTGTGCGTGTGTGTGTGTGTGTATGTTTCAGACAGGGTCTCATTTTGCAGCTCAGGCTGGCCTTGAACTCACAATGTAACTCAGGGAGGTTGGGGTGTTTCTCCTGCTGCAGCCTCCTTAGTACTAGGGTCACAGGCATGTACCAGCAAGCCTGGTTTCAGTAATTACAGTATTATTATTTGCTTTGTGTGTGTGTGTGTGTGTGTGTGTGTGTGTGTGTGTGTGTGTGGTGCAGGGTCTCACTACAGCTCAAACTCATAGTTGTCCTCCTGTTTTTGCCTCCCTACTGCTGGAATTATAGATGTGTGCCACCATCACTGGACTGGACCACTTGCCCAGTGCTCCAGGGGGCAAGAGGAGCACAGCATGCAGTGTCAGGGATCGAATCCTGGCTTCTGCACTTGCCTAAACAAGTGCTTAGTTCACGGGGCAATCTCACTAGCCCTTTCTCTTTGCTTTTTTGAAAGTGCTTTCTAGTTTTATTTCTTCTCAGCATAAATGGTAGATCGTATTATAAAATTCAAATTATTTGTGCAGAAGAGCACAAATAAAACAGTAGACTCCCTCGACATCCTACCCCCTGAAAATAGTCACCACCTACATGTGGCTATATCTCCTTGCAGAGCTCCGTGCATATGCACCCGTAGATGTAATTCTTCACGTTCTGCTAGAAACTGGCTTTTCCAGTCAGCGATGTTTTTGGATATTTTCTTATGCCAGTAATGTAGCCATGCCGTTACTCTCATTATTTTCTTTGTCTTCTGGATAAGAAAGATCACAATGCATATGGGGTATAACACAGAGGAAACCAACAAGGTAGAGTCACTGATATCCAGGACAATATTTTATAAGGACATAGTCTGCCCTGCATGGTATGTGACACTTGTTACCTATCTTGTACTTGATGCTTTCTTCTAATACTTCATAGTTATGAATTTTTTTGGTCTTTTTCCCACCAAATTTCTAGACAATTAACCTGCCTGTAGAGTGCTTTTATCGTAAGCCCAACTCTTTATCTACAAACTGAAATACCACACAAGTGAGAAAGTGAATTCTGATTCACTTCTGCTCCTAAAGTTGGACAGAAAAAAAAAAAAAATTGATAGGTAAAAAGGAGGCAAAGAAGGGCAGAATTTTAAAATTGTGCTTTTAGAAAAAAGTATAGCTCGAGGACACACAATTCACTGAAGCTCAGTTTAAATCTTTTTCTCTGTTCTTCCAAGACACAATAAGCCTGCCCAGTTCCCTTTCCCATAGAAGTTAGCTCCCTTCATCTGGCAATAGAACCATCTTTTTTCACTAGAAACTGAGCTTCCTCTATTCTCAAGGAGGCAGAATATTAGCAGGCAGTGTATCTCAACTTCAAATACATGTAAATGGTTTATATTGGCACTGCCCCACCTCAAGGTTATCTGACAGTAGAAACACACACCTACATCACCCAACTTGAAGACACCCCCAAGCCTAATACATATGCTCAGCTCCAGATCATAAGATACCTTTCTCTATAGGGCCTGCTTTGTTTCTTTGAATTTGCACTTTAAGTTTCTGTTAATGAATCCCTTTGTGTCTCTTACTGATGCATCTTAAAAACTTTTTCCATAAGACTCCAGTCATCAGATCTGCAACTTAAGTGCACGGCTGTGAGGATGGGTTTCACCCTCCAAGAGTCTCTATGGTGACGATCATGGTCAGTTCTGAATGCTTTTCTTGAAGGCTTTGATTTATAAGAAAGGGAGTCTGCTATTTTTTGACAATGCATAGAGCTATAGGAAGCAAATGTTTTTATTAAAATATAGGTTGTTTTTAATTGACTTTAGTATTTAGCAAACAATGTAAGATTTATGTCCTAAAAGAAAATTACTGGTTTGCACTACTTTGGATAGTTTTGATAAATTACATGAGTAGGTGTGTTCACTCACCCCAGAAATTCTCACAGGTCATTGAGCTCAAGACCTGCAGTATTTGATCATTCACCATGATATTAATCCTTAAAAGTAAATTACAGCTGGGCTTTGTGGCTCATGCCTGTAATCCAATACTCAAGAGGATGAGGCAAGAGGAACATTGTGAGTTTGAGACCAGCCTGAGCTACAAGTAAGCTCAAGGCCAGCCTGCACTTCATAGTAAGAACCCCATCTCAAAATAAAAAAAAGTGAGCTTCAGTAAGTTGAGAAGTTTACCTAAATTCTAGGATCAGTCTGATTAGTTAGCTCAAAATCTGTTTTCAGAAAATAAAGAAGCCATTTTAAATGATAAACATTTCAACTTCTTATTTTTAGAAGATTTATTCTTCTGAGAAACGTGTCTGCATGGTCAGTTGTACTGTTCAGTCTTCCAGAAAGACATGCACACGCAATCATTTAATCATGTATTCGACCCATAGGCAATAAGGTACAAAACATTGTTCCAACAGGGACAACTGCATGGTTCATGCATCCATTACGTAGTGAGGCCTTAGGGGTAGACAGGCCTTTCTTTCTAGGCTTTTGCTGGTTAATGACTTGATCTGCGTTTGAGCTAAATCTATTGTCTTTCACAGCAAAGTTGCCTTCAGAAACTGATGATTCCAGAAGACACACAGCATATCTAATCACATGTGACTTGACATGAAATCTGATTCTGACCCCTAAGTAACCTTGAAATGCCTACCTACAGCTCAGAGTTGCAATATAGTAGGTACAGCCAAAAGGACTGTAGCGTTAATCTCCCAGAGTTGTGTTAAATTCTGCGCATGATAGAGTGGTACACAGTAGTGTTATGTGGGTCTACTGTGTTCATTGTCAAAACAGAATAAAATTCCTTTCTGCATATCTCTTTTCGTAGCTCAAGCCAAAAGAGAAAATCTGAAAACTGTATAAATAAATCTGTCCAGATTGGGGTAATATACAATCACCAGAGAATTTGAAAATAATCCTTTGCTTATTTTCCCACATATAGCAAATAGTTTGTAGGAAAGCAAAATGGGAAGCGCCTCTATTCAGACGTTTCCATGACAGTGGCCAATGTCTAGTCCCTGGTTCTGATCTCTTTCTGGCTCTGAATCATATTTTGTGGGTTCAGTTGTGGTGATTCCTAGTCTTTCTAGTGGAAGACCATACAGATTAAGGAAAGAGAAAGTGGATCCTTCAACTGCATATCAAGTGGCAGTTTTGGCTATCTTCACTAATAGCCAGAAAATTATTTCACTTCCTGGTGAGTTTAACTATCTCATTCCGAGTAAATCTGCTCAAGAAACCAGTATTAGCCACTGAGAATGAATCAGCTAATGATTATGTCAAAGCATCTCCCTCTGTTCACAGCCCCAGGCAACGGCAGGGATGGTAGCAGATTATTTTCACTAGAGTTCCTCTTATTAACTACCTGCTGAAGACTTCACCATATTTCTCATTTTCTTCCAGTAATTTATTAATTATTTTATTCCCCCAATCTTTAGTCTTTTCCTATTCTCACTACCAGAGACCATTGTAGAGAAGGTTATGTTCTTAGAATTTGTAAAGGAAAATAAAATATTATCATTTACTCTAACCCTTTCGTTCTTAGATAAAGAAAGAATGTCAGAAACAGAATTAAAATCAAGGCCTAGACTGAGCTCTAACCAATACATTTCCAACTTGCTATGTTTGTGAAGTAGCTGTTGAAGTTAACTGCAAATAGCTTTTAAATTGGGTATTTCTTGTTTGTCTGGGAGCATGAAGAAAGTATATTTTCTCTGTGCTGCGTGGGATGCTTGGTGGGGTCAGTAATTTGAGCGCTGTGGTTGGGATCAGTGTGTCCATCTCTGTGGCTGGGATCAGTGTGTCCAGCTCTGTGGTTGGGATCAGTGTGTCCAGCTCTGTGGTTGGGATCAATGTGTCCAGCTCTGTGGTTGGGATCAGTGTGTCCATCTCTGTGGTTGGAATGAGCGTGCCCATCTCTGTGGTTGGAATCAATGTGTCCATCTCTGTGGTTGGGATCAGCGTGTCCATCTCTGTGGTTGGGATGAGCGTGTCCATCTCGTGGTTGGGATCAGCGTGTCCATCTCTGTGGTTGGGATCAGTGTGTCCATCTCTGTGGCTGGGATCAGCGTGTCCATCTCTGTGGTTGGGATGAGTGTGTCCATCTCTGTGGTTGGGATCAGTGTGTCCAGCTCTGTGGTTAGGATCAGCGTGTCCATCTCTGTGGTTGGGATCAATGTGTCCAGCACCATGGTTGGGGTTAGCATGTCCAGATTCCCACCCATTCTACCTCTTAGAACCTTCTACTGATAGTTTGTGCCTACTTCTGCTTTAAAAAAAAAAAAAAAAGGAAATTCAGTCAAACGACCAAGTTTTCCAGGTCTCTTTTCCTTGCCTAACTCCTCAGAGTCTAAATTTATAATCTTCATTTCCCAGGTAGGAAATGTGTACGTCGTTTTTGCCCTTCGTTGACCAGCAATGGAAGACAGGGTGTGGAAGTGAAGTCTGCTTTGTACTTTTGCTGTGAGCATCAGGGTCTAAGGTCTTCTCACAGGGCATTAGGATTCACTTACATTGTGGTACCAGGAACTGAACCCAAGGCCAGGCATATATATGCTAAGCATATATTCTACTAGTGGGCTGACTTCAATAGAAATTTGTTTCACTTGAATTCTCACATCATTTTGGGTCTCTATTATCACATATTTAAGGAAGGTATTATTTTAAAATTATGATTTTTCCCTAAAAATTATCATTTATTTTTTCCTATATCCACATTTGTTTGGAGCAAATTGTGGCATTTTTCTATTATTACAGGTTGACAAACTCACTTTGGAAAGATAAATGTCACATTTTAATAAAATCCATCTTGAGTGTGGACATGGATAGTGATCCTAGAAGGAGAACAAACAGGGGTGTACTCTGACATTTCTCATTTTTCTTAAGCACAGCCTAAGATTCATGTTTATTTTTTAATATTGGAGAAATTTCCCTGGAAATTCCATCATGAAAATAAACTACATGCCTTGAGAATTCTTTGGCCCTCACCAACTAAATCTACAGAAAAACATTCTCAAACATGAAAAATTTTCAGTTCAAAGGAAAATAAGTAAGCAAATGAAAATTGGAACATGGAATGTCATGTGCTGTAGAAAACAAATGGGCCAGACAAGCACTTCAAGGGACACAGGGAGCTATTTTTCCCACTAATGTTGGGGAAGAACCCGGTGTAGTCGAGGCCAAAGTCCTGTAGCTGTCCAGGCTCTTGGAATTTTGTCTGTTCACAGTGGATCATATAAAATAATATTTTTATACAAGCATAGAATCCATATGGTACACACTTACTGTCTTTTTAGCTGTTCAGCTGGTGATCTTTCTTCCTAGGTATGAGGAATTTCTCCTGTAGCAAGTCATGGGGGAGCAGGGCCCTCCTTCCACTACAGAAGCAGAAAGGATCTTGAAAACAAGGGGGTGGAGTGCTTTCCTGGCTTGGCCAACCAGGTGGATCAGTTCCTGCAAGTGGGCATGGGCACTACAGCACCCAGTGGCCAGCAGTAGCAGAGGAAACCAAGAGAACATAGCAGCTCGCACTCATGCCAACATTTACTGCAGGGCAGACCCTTGAGTTGGCAGCAGTGTTCCCTCTGGTCTCTCACTGCAGGGTCCAGGAGACTCACTGCCTTCTCACTCTTAGTTCCTGCTTGAGAGTCTAGAAGTCCTTTCTACTCACAGTGTTGTGTAAAAACCTTTTTAGGACTACAGAATCTGGCCATCAGCCAGATCTACAGAGTCAGTGGGTTAAACTAGTAGACTGCCTCACAGCCAGTGGGAACTTCATAGATGTTATGTATAGACAGATGAAATTAGATTTCATCGCACTTATCTGAATTGTAGTTTTTCAAAGAATATGCATATGAACAGCCCTTAATGCAATGATTTTACTCTTTAAAATATAGTGAATGATATTATGGGTAATGAATTGCATTTTAAATGTATTTCAATGAGGAGAGGGCAAGGAGAAACATTGAGAAACATAACAGAGACAAGACCATTCACTTATACACAATAGATGAGTAAGACAGTGATCCTGAGAAACATCAGGAGATTTTTGAAACTAGCAGTTAAGTGGCAAGATTCTCATCCCGACTAACAATATATGCTGATACCTGTGAACCAAGCAACTACACTGAATTTAACAAAGTGTAATAGAAGGGTCACGCTCCAAAGGCCTGCCATTCTGATCTTCTAAATATGTGCTTCTTGTCATGACATACCAGCTATTACTACACTGCCCTTTTTTAAAGGGTAGTAAATGAAAACTAAGACAAAAAAATGTCACAAACAGTCCTGCTACAATGCTACTATGCTGTATATGAATGGATTTCTAAATATCTATGTAAATATATATATGTGTTCATTCCTATATTTTAAAAAAATTATTTTCTTCTTCACATTCTGTTTAGACTTAGAGTTTAGTATCTCAATACTTAATGGAAAATATATGTTCTATTTTATGCCTATGATGTCTGATATTTAGACTAATAGTGTGGGTAAACTGAACTGCATATGTTGCAGGGTAATAATAAACTTCTCTACTGGAGGGCTAACAACCTCTGTTTGTAGGTTAAAAATTGGAGAAAAAGAAAGGCTGCAAGGTCAGCCAACATTTTGGCCCTAGCTTTTCAAGGTCAGTGAATACTCAGGACATAGGAGAGCCTGTACTATAACATCATGTAACTCAGTAGTGCCCCAAATTTTCTGATCAAGGAGATTATGGAGCCACAGAGGAATGTGATCAATGATGTACAGTGTGCCTAAGGAGAGTCACATGGAGAGAAAACTTTCTCTCAGGCTTCCACAGAGAGCAAATTGGTCAAGCAATGGCCATGACTCATCCACAAGGCTGACAGTGACAAGGGATCTACAAAGAGTGGTACAAGGTTATAGGATAGACACTGAGGATACCTGACTGACCTTATTTGATACAAAAGTACATTTTTTGTTATAAAGGTCTTGCTTTAACTCAGTCTTAACTATCTAGCAGAAAAGTATAAAAATAGAGATATATAAAGTCATATTAATATACTGAGCTGTGAATGGCTCAAGTCAACAACTTCTGTGGATAACCCACTTCTATTGTGGACTTCTTATCTGTGTTGGATTGTTTTATTTAAATATATATATGTATATATATATATATATATACACATACACACACACACACACACACACACACACATATATATATATATATATATATATATATATATATATATATATATATATATATATAATTAGCCATCCATGTTGTGAAAATCTGTAACATATGTATCATTGTATGTTACCCTGTTTATGTCATTTGTTCTCTTTGTTTTTGCTTCTATTTTTCACTCTCTTAAAGTTAAAATACAAATAAATAAATTAAAAAAATAAATGTATTTCAACTACACTTATAGGAGTCTTATGATTCCTCTGTAAATTCATTATGCCTCTCAATGCAGTCACCCCTTCATTTATCTGAATTGTTAACCCCTTCATTTATCTGAATTGTTAATTTGTATTCCTTAAAGAAGGAGAGGCACAGCAAAGACTGATGTAACTGACTTAGTTGTTGCTGAGATCACCACTGAAATCCTTTCCATGGCACCCATTATTTTAGTCCTATCTCTTTCTTTCTTTCTTTCTTTCTTTCTTTCTTTCTTTCTTTCTTTCTTTCTTTCTTTCTTTCTTTCTTTCTTTCTTTCTTTTCTTTTCTTTTCCTTTCTTTCTTTCTTTCTTTCTTTCTTTCTTTCTTTCTTTCTTTCTTTCTTTCTTTCTTTCTTTCTTTCTTTCTTTCTTCAATTCCCTTCCCTTCCCTTCCCTTTCCATTCTTTTCCTTTTTGTCTTTTTGAGACAGGTCTCATTATGCAAGTTCAGGCTGGCCTTGAGCTCACATTGTAGCCCAGATTGTCCTGAAACTCACCACCATCCTCCTGCCTCAGCTTCCTGAGTGCTGGGATTACCATCTGTCTTTCTATTGGATCTCTAAAGTACCAGCTCTACATGATCTAGAGAGTGTGTGTGTGTGTGTGTGTGTGTGTGTGTGTGTGTGTAACTAAGCAACCAAAATGGATACATTAAATAGTTCTCTTTAAGGTAGGTTAAATGCTATAATTTCAAAGCTCCACACTGCTTTTGGCTACCTGCAATTGCCAGACACTGAGGACAGCATGCCTTTCCAGGTATCATCACGCCAGGCTCAAGAGCCTCCCCTTGTCATCTCAAGCCAGTGTTGGTGGACTGCCAGATGGTACACCTCCCAGGAGAGCACAGGCCTCTCCGATTCTCACCTGAAAGAGAATATGTCCCAGAATATAAACCTGAAAAGGCCTTTTGAAGCAAACTGGAGAACAGATGGCCATGGTAAGAACCCAAGGAAGAAGAAATGTGATAATTTTTCTGTCAGTCACTTACCTGCTTGGGTTCTCAGAGAACTTTCTTAACTCCCCAAGGCTTTAGTGTAGATTATCTACATAGGGTGTTTGTGGAATTCAGTGTATGAAGATATGCAGCCCAGGGTCTGCATGTAAGTATTGCTCTATAATTATTTGGACTTATAATTATCTTTCTACTACAACATGTCAGTTTAACAACAACTGATGCAATGATTTAGAACTAGGCTGCAACGTATATGTCATAGATAATGAGATGCCTCCAGTGGCATAGAATTTGATTCCCATCCTACCATCCCCCAAACTACAAGTCTTCAAACTCATGATCACCACAGATTTTAAGAGATGATGTACTGCAGAAAAACAAACACAGGTATTACTGCCAGTTAGACTGCATTCTGCCAGGTAGATTTCCTTCTACCTTTTCTAAGGATGCCTATATCATTCGTTAGGTATCAGCCTTTTCTCCCCATAGCCCACATGTACCGGGGGATCTAACCCAGACAGTAGACTTAACATGGTTCTAGGAAATCTCACACTCTTTGCCAGAGTGATTAATCTGAGAATTCAGGCCTCAGCCAATCAGGGCACTTAACCCCCATTCATAAAGATTGACTTAATAGTGGGCCACTGAGCTCTGAGAACTAGCAATCATCAAAACATACCCAGAAGGCTTACTGTGGCTCCTGCTTAAGTGACCAGAGTTTCAGATGCTGCACTTTGAAATTTCTACCCAAGTTGGTGGCCTGTAAGGGGTATGACCAAGACTAGTTTCTGAGTAACACATCTCCTGTGTTCCCTAAGACTTTACTCCACCTGGACAGTATAAAACCTTTCTACCCAGGGAGATAGCTCAGTAACATAAATGCCTAGTCAGCAAATATAAGGTCCTGAGTTGGATCCCAGGTAACAACAACAACAACCACAACAAAAACCCTTTTCTACCCTAAATCTCTGCTTTTTCTTTCATTCTGTGTCAGACCTGCACTGGGTCTGACTGTTCTTGCAGCCCTCCTAACTCTTTTTCTCTTTCTATCCACATTTGCATTTTCCCAATGAATACCCAGCATGTGTAATTCCATCTTGGCATCTGCTTCTTGAAGGATTCTGCCTAACACAGATGGTTTCCTGAATCTTCTAGAAATTATGTTTCTTTACCATTCTAAAGACTTAGGCTCTAGAAGAAAATAGTCTTGCTCTTAGAATTTCATGAATATTATGCAGAGTCCAGAAATGCTCCTGTGTTTTTCTTTACAGTCCACAGTTGGCTGGCTCCAAGTGGCCATGTCTAGATTCTTCAATCTCTTCTTATAGTAAATGATTTTGAAATACCTTACCATCCTGGTGGTATTCAAACGTTAGGATGATATGTAGACAAAAAACAATAGAAAGTACAGTGTGGTGGCTCATATCTAGATGTCTCACTAAAGCCCCATGAAGTCATAAGTGGGGAGTTTCGAAAGTGGTTAAATTAGGGTGTCTGATGCTGGGATTAAGAGTGTGAGACTGAGGTTCTCCACCCTGGATGGTACCACTCAAAAGGCAGGTAGCCTGGATGGAACACAAAGGGACAGAAAAATGCTGTTTTGCTACTCTGTAGGTTAGGGAACGCTTTGTAGAGGAGTGTGCTGAAGTATGTGGAAGGTAATTAATTTTCAGAAGCCACATACCTTGTTAGAAGTGAAGTTGGGATTAAGATTAATATGGCTCTGTAATCTGGGTTTTCTCTTATACCATTTACTATATGGCTGCCCTCTGCCTACCCTGCTCTGCCATGAACTGCTTCTCCTCTGTGGTGTACCTCGGCCAAGCCACCCTGCTTGGAGCCAGCCAACTATGGGCTAGGACCTTCACAGGCTGTGAGCCCAAGTATACTTTTTCTCCTTTAATTTTGGGTAAGAGGGTTTGTCTCACCAATGAGAAAAGTCCCTAAAACACATGGTAAGAGAGACACAATCTTTCTTGCTTTGTCTAGTGAAGTAGCTCCTGGCTTGGGTGGGCTCTTGCAGGATCTATAAATCTACTCATCAGCATGGAAAAAAATTAATTTGATTAAAGTTTCCTCCCATCTCATTTAATTTGAATTATCTGTCACTTGCTTAAACATAATCTAAATGATAAAATAAATTAATTTTATCTTAAAAAAGAAACTCACCAGCTGCCTCACATATTTGAGATTTTACACAGAGAATACAACTACCAAGCGTCCATTCATTTTTTAGTAAATGGTATAAGAGAAAACACAGAGCGATACTGAATTTTAATCCCAACTTCACTTCCAACAAAGTATGTGGCTTCTAAAAATTAACTACCTTCCACGTACTTCAGCACACTCCTCGGCAAAGTGTTCTGTAACCTACAGAGCTCTGTGGATTGCTTGTGAATCAGAGCACTTCTGTCAAACATTAAGTGCCAAGTAAGTGTTGAATTAAATATGAACACTTAAATATCATAAAATTCCTATAATCCCAACCCATGTGCATACTGCGAAGGGAGAACTAGAACAAGTGGACACAAGTGCATGCCATTTGCTGTAAATATCTGATGTAAATGATCAAGTAAAAATTTAGTGTAATATTTAGATACTAAGTAAATACTCAATGAAAAATGGAAAGACCTGCAAATAAAGAAAGGCCAGGGATTCCAACAAGGGTCTTGGTGCATCGTCTTCCAGCTGCCACTCCCTCTCTTTTCTTTATCTGCTTGGTGAAGGGAAAACACTTTCACACTTCTCTTTCACTCTCTGTCTGTTTCTTTTTTTCTCACAACTGTCCTTTTTTGTTCAAGGGAATCTGTTGGTTCCATGAACAAAGAGAATCTCTAAAATCAGGTGCAGAATGTACTATTTTTCAAATGTTCACTTGGCCAAAGAATCTCTCTCCCCTCCTCCTCCAACATAAATTTTCTTAGGGAAAATGTATTTTGTGAAGGGCAAGACACTGCCAATTTAGAAAACACTTCACACCAGGGAAATAGCTCAGTGGCATAAGCATCAGGGTCCTGAGTTCGAACCCTAGTACCACAAAACAAACAAACACATTGAAAACATTTCTCAGAGGACTCCTCACTTAGAATACAACCATTTAATGTCCTGGCTTATTCCCTTCAGAGAGACAGAACTGAGGTTGATTTTACAAAGGAAATTGATGTGATCTCCTCTCTCTGTGGACCTTGTGACAGCTAGGGACTTGATAATATTAATCAGAAAAATTATAGCAGTAAAGTGTGCATTTGAGATAGGATAGAAGAAATAAAGTAGAAAGGAGACAAGGAAAATCATAATTTAAAGTTGTATTTTTAAGAAGACAGTAACTTCAGGACATAAAGTTATCTGAGGTTACCTATCTCTGTGTTCCTTATTATTTATTTATTTATTTTGTATTTAGGACAGGGTTCACAGGCTCTCCACTGTCTCACAGCCTAAATTGGACTTGTACTGATCCTGCTGTTTTTAGCCTCCCAAGTGTTGGGAGTACAGGTGTGTGCAGCCCTGCCCAGTCTAAATCACAGGGCGAGGCCTGCAGGGCAGACTTGGGGATCAAACTCCCGGCCCCTGCGTTTGCCTAAGCAGTCACTTCAGTCCGCTGAGCTATTTGACAGGCCCCACTCTGTGTTCTTTAGATTTGCCTATTTGTTGTTGTTCCAGGCCTATCACACATAAAACCTCTCAAAAATAAAGCAGCTTCCTTAGCTTATAAGGCAAAGGGCAGAAACCTAACTTCAATAGAAAAAGATTCAGGGCTGGCCAGATAGTTCAGAGGATTAAAAGCCCTGCTTAGATAGATGCAGGGACTGGGTTCAATCCCTGGAGTGCCACATTGGCCTTGTGCCCCCCCCTCCACCTTGCAATGTGCAGAGATAGTGATTGAGACTAGGTGTGGTAGCCCACGCCCATCATCCCATGAATCTTCTCCTGAAGTAAATCAACCCTAAACTTCATAGAGATTCACAATTCTCACTGTTTCCCCTCATGAAAAACACATAAATATTCCCAGTTCCAGACTACAATGTGCCACTCTTGAAGATCCACATTCCATCCTATTTGAACCTGCAGTTTAAATTCTGCCCAACAAACCCCTCTGTGCCCTTCCTGATGGATCCTGAGAATTATTTCCTGTGACAGACGACAGCAAGCATGCAACTTGCCCAATATCTGAAGTGACCCAAAGCTTCACTTCTTCACTTTGGGGACCCCTCTGAAGCCTGTGGCGTGAGTCATGAACTTTCTCTTCAGTACATACCTCCCAATAAAACCATGAGTCTGATATCATTGCCTTTGACTTTCTGATCAGTGAGACAGTGGCTCAACGGGCTAGGTTGGCAAGGGACAGGTAGCAAGTAGTGGCACACCCAGAACGGCAACCCAAGTTGGAAACCGAAGCCAGAACTTCTTCTGTTCCACTGCCTGCTGTGGAACTGTGGCAGTCATTAGTGATGCTGCCTCGTATGCAGTAGCACCGTTAGGCACAAAAGCAATTAGAGAAAAAGGCTTAGAGGAATAGTGGCAAAGGGCCAGCCGACCAGGCACAGCCAGTTGGGATGCATCTTAGCTTTGGAACAGGGACAGATCTCTGTCGCTGTCTCAGTGTGCTGCGTGGGCAGGGGGGTGGCGAGCCCAGCATGGCACGCTGGGGATCGAACCTGGTCCCTGTGTCTGCCTAAGGAGACATTTTAATTTGCTGAGCTACCTTTGGAACAGACCACCAGATTTTCAAATGCAAATGTAAATTCTGAGCAAGAGCTTGAAATAAATTGGTAAGCATGTTTTGGAAAACACTAATTGATTACAAAAAAAAGTTCCTCAGGCATTGAGGTCAATTTATTATGTAAGTAAAACATGTACTAATATTTTTTTAATTCACTGGGCAGAGATACTAAACTTGGGGTTAGCAATGGTAAGAGAGAGCTGATCATTTGTCATGATCCTGTTTCTATATCTGTGAATTCTTCCTCTCTCTCTCT
>PVKA01016033.1:0-23140 GCA_004027165.1 Ctenomys sociabilis | reverse complement strand
AACACCTTAACAAGACAGATTCGATAAATTACTACATTGCAAACTGTTTTCATAATGTTTTGGAATTGTACAAGGTGCATACATGATATTATACTTACAGACATTATTATAGCAGATGTCTCTTATCAGTAAATTAAGAGTGTAGCTGTTTACTTATCTTATTTTTTATACCTGAATTATATCAAAAATTCATTATTTTCCTAGTGGATGACCGTAGTACTAGAAGCCGACATAATATCCTGTCCAACCCCATTAATGCAAATCTTGCCTCTCATAGGATTATGTAGAAGCACAGCGTTATCTATCCCAACTGTACCGTCTATACACACACATCATGATTTTTTCTTT
The DNA here is from genome assembly GCA_004027165.1 of Ctenomys sociabilis. Lineage (NCBI taxonomy): Eukaryota > Metazoa > Chordata > Mammalia > Rodentia > Ctenomyidae > Ctenomys > Ctenomys sociabilis. The sequence goes on along the minus strand of PVKA01016033.1, from coordinate 22,792 downwards.
CTATAAAATGTTCCACATCGCTAGCCATTCGTGAAATGCAAATAAAAACAACACTGAGATACCATCTCACTCCAGAAAGAATGGCTATCATAAGGAAATCAACCAACAACAGATGTTGGAGAGGTTGTGGAGAAAAAGGGAAAACTTCCACTGCTGGTGGGAATGTAGACTGGTACAACCATTGTGGAGGTCAGTGTGGAGACTCCTCAAAACAGTAGGACTAGAAATCCCATTTAAGCCAGCTATCCCCCTACTGGGAATTTTCCCAAAGGATCTGAAAACATTGTATCATAGGGATATATGTATACCTATGTTTATAGCAGCATAATGTGTGATAGCAAAATCTTGGAAACAACCAAGATGTCCATCACATGAGGAAAGGTTGAAAAAGATGTGGTATTTCTGTATAATGGAGTATTACTCAGCTATTAAGAACGATAAGTTTGAAGCATTTATACTGAAGTGGATGCCACTTGAACATATACTCATAAGTGAAATAAACCAGACACACATGTGTAAATATCGTATAGTCTCCCTAGCATAACAAGGGAAAAGCAGAAATACAAAAGGAAATGTACAACAACAACTAAAATCAGTTGAGTCAGATAAGGCAAAGTGAATGGCACATGCTGCAGGATACTAATCAGCTTTTCTTCTGGATGGTTAACAACCTAAGTTCATAAATCAGAGTTGGAGAAATAGAAGAGCCGCAAGGCCAGCCAACATTTTGGCCCTAGCCTTTCAAGGTCAGCGAAGACTCAGGACATAGGAGAACCTGTACTATAACATCATGAAACTCAGTTGAGCTCCAAATTTTCTGAACAAGGAGATTATGGAGCCACAGAGGAAAGAAATTGAAGTTTTCTAGATTTTTCAGTTGAGCTGTTGTGCTCCTTCCCCATTGGTGGCTGAGCTGTCCCAACCTGGCAGGGAAGTCTTCAGTAGCTTTACACACACCAGCAGGTAGCAACTGAAAGTCACGCTTTCACCTGTCGCTCAGAGTCAGGTGTGCTGACGATTGGCACCTGAGTCAGTCTTTTTCTTCTCCTGCCACTCCCAGTGACACAAGGTGCTGTCCTGGTCACAAGTTCCTTGCTGCCACAACCTTCTGTTCTGACAACCAAAGCGCTTACTGGATTTCCCACTCTGGGTGTACCTTCCACTATTGGCCCAAGCTTCCATTATGTAACTGGAAAGCACCTGAGCTCTGGTGCCCAACACTCCCAGGTCCAATTTCCAGTCTTGTCAAGAAGAGCTCACTGCAATCTAAGGCAAGATTCTTAGCCTGGCTGGACTTTGCCTTTATTATCTATGAAAAAGATTTGATGGAGTCAAGTTAAGGACTCCATCAAGTGCCTGAGATCATCTCAAAGGGTTCTGAATAGCTCTCCCTTTCCTCTCTCAGGCAGTCTCCTTTAGCACGTATTTAAATGATGAGGATATTTGAGGGTTTGCACGACATGAAGTCCAGAGGCAAGATAACCTCAAATTCCATTGATTCTACTAACTATCTTATCAATAATGTCTGCGTCTGTCTTATGTCCTTTCTGTCTTTCTCAATAAAGAATAATTTATTCTTCTACAAGGAATAATTCCACCTAAAGTAAATTCTCTTCTTGGTAGGATGGAGACTTTAAGAAATAGCTGGTACTTTATGCTTTTCAATTCACTTTTGGAAGAAAAGAGCATTTCTCCCTGATCTTTTAAACCCAGCAATTCCTTTCTATTTGCCTAGAACTTAAAAAAATGATATCCTCTTCCTGCATTGATAATTATAATGGAGAGATATCACATGTTGATCGGTCCAAGTGTAAATTGTTTAATCACCACAGGCCAATGAATTACCACGATTAATTAAGAATAAAATTAGCTATTTTTAATCTCTATAGCAGGTATCCAATAAAGAAAGGGTCAGTGGAATTAGAGCAAGACTGCAGGACAAAAAGGCCTTACCTATTGTCTTTATTCCCACTTGACATATGAGTGTGACACTATCATTTCCAAATTTGAGTTTATCCATCTACTAAAATAATACTTTACTGGCTGGTTTTGAGAATCCAGTAAAATAAAATCAAAAATTCTCTTAGCATAGAGCCTACAAGTGGTCTACAAAATTCTATGTTGCATTGCTTTGCTCTATGCTTAGAGATGAGGGGCCACTTTCTGTGAAGTTTGCTTGCTACCTGTTTTCAGGATTCCCCCATGGGCCCCTCTGCAGCAAGGGCAGACTGAGCACACAGGAACACTTCATCCCCTTTCTTCACTGTGCCTTTGACTCTTCCATTGCCTGTGAAGGGCAAACTGGCTCTGCTCCTCCTTTCTCCCAGCCCTGTCTCATCAACTGTGGGCTACTAATGTGTCAGTTAGCATTATGCCAGAGGATGGTGGTTGATTCAGGGTATGAACTACATGAGGGGACACCCAGGCAGCTGGTGAGGCATAAATTGTTTTCATTGCTTCAACAGGCATTGAGCTCATCTCTCTTCTCTTGAGAGGCAAACCTAGTGTGTGTCGGGGCGGAAGGCTGGCATTTTGTTGTTGTTGTTTTTTAAAAATTATTTATTTATTTATCTGCTTGGTACAGGGTCTACCTATGCAGTTCCAATGCATAGTGATCCTCCTGTCTCAGCCTCCCCAGCACTGGGATTACAGGGGAGTGGCACCACACCCAGTTTCTGTGGTGGGCTCCACAGGGTGCAGCCTGTGGTGCTGAGCAGCCTGTGGTGCTGAGCATTGAATCCATGTCCTCGTGCTTGTCTAGGCAGGCTCTTAGACAGCTGAGCTATCTCCAGGCTGGTTTTGCCACTTCTTAATTGGGTTTCTTTTTTTCTCTTCTGTCTAATTATTGTTATCCAAAAATACTAAGCAAATTCTATGTTATTTTTTTCTATTTTCTTTCTTGAATAGCATGCAGAGGTTTTTCTTCTAGCTGCTAGAAAAAACGTTTTAATAAATTCTGTGGGTGCATTTTTGCATTTTAACTTCTGACTCTTGCTCCTCCCCATGGGACTCTGGAAGGGGTGTGAGACACCAGCTCTGCAACAAAGCTGGCTGTGCCTGACCAGTGGGTTCTCTGGGGCAGCTCAGGACAATGGTTACTGGGGATCCAAGCCATTCTGAGATGCTGACAAAAATCTAGGGAGCCCCACTGTCTAACACGGTAGTCTCAGGTAGGCATATGGATAGCAGTAAAGGCTACAAATGGATGGTAGCTAAAGTTAAAAACAAATAATTTTCATTTTTAGAACAGAAGACTCAGTGCCAGGCCACTAGTGGCAGTGTTTCATGTGTCAACAGGAGAAACCTGAGCTCAGTGGTGGCCTTGCCTATCCTGTATGTGCATTGCTGCTGGCGGCAACTGCTAGATGGGACACAGGTCTGGAAACAATGCAGTATGCAGAGACGAGGCCCCACCTTGGGCCACAGACCAGAGTCAGAAATGTTCCCAGACAAGCATTAAAAGGACAATACATTTTTTTTTTCATGTAGGAACAGTCTTAAAAAATGGCATATATTACTGGTGTATATAAATATAAAAGATCAAAATCTAAGTGAGAGGTATTGTTGAATTATCAGAAGACAACCTTGATGTTCATTTTAATGGATAGGTGCTATTTTCCTCCCTCTGTCTGGGGCTGTGTACAGCCACAGGAAGGGAGACAAAGGGCAGGAGGCCAGGCCTGCTAGAGAATTGCAACTGTGGAGGGGGGATAAGGACAGAAAGAGTGACTTGAGAACAGTCAGGGTAGTTGGACCCATGTGTGGCTGTGTGTGTGTGTGTGTGTGTGTGTGTGTGATATGCTTCGCAAAAGGGAGCAGTGCTGGGGCTGGTAAGATAGCTCAGTGATCTAAAGAGCCTGCTTAGGCAAGCGCTCAGAAATGGCAGTTCAATCCCCAGCACCACATGCCATGCCAGCCCACCCCCAAGGTGGGCTGAGCTGGCCACAAAAAAATGTGGCAGATAGTGTAGAGAACAAACTCCTTTTTAGAGGAAAACAGCATGATTCCTGTGCTGGACTTTTGCTGTAGGAGTGCTTCCTTTTGCAAGCTGATTAGAAACTGCATTTTGGTACCTTGTTCCCCAGCATTTTTGCCCTAGCACCTTTGCTTAAAGGATTTTGTGGCTTCTTTTTTATTCCTTTCTGATTGCACACAGCCTTCTGCCCATGTGTGCAACCCGGCTAAGCTTCAGGGAATCCTACCCTCAGGTCACTTGGAGAAGTTTATAAGCCCCAGGGGAAGCACGAAAGGATTAATGAGACAAGCCTCTGTAGCTGCATGAATCTGGGGGCTTGGGGAGCCAAGCTCGATTTATAGTGGAGCTTGGTGGGAATCACCACTTGCTGACATGTTTAGAGTGCTCTTGGCGACTTCTGCCACCCTGCTCATTTTCAACAGAGTTATTTCTAACGTTAATTAAACCTGGGTGTCACATGCCCTTCTTTTGGAGTTTGAAATACACCTGGAATTTGTCCTTTAGAAACAATCCATACACAGGGAAATGAAGATGATAAATCCCCATTTTTTTTTTAAAGGTTTATTTTTGAACTAAATTGGTAATTACCAGTTTTATTCCCTGCTTTTAGACCTATTAATGTACGTATTTATTAATTACCTGTTTTATGCAAATTGCTGAACTAAGTACTTTGAAGAACACAAAGTAGAAAACTCAGTCTTTGACCTCGAGGAATTTGCAGTCTTAGTGGGATTATGAAAAACTGGAACTCTGACTGACGCACTTCAGCTGGGCCACGTCTGGAACGCTTGGAATGGGCGCACATGAGGATTCCGGCCCACATTTCTCTTTCTGTCGTCTTGGTTTTAGAGCTAGAGTAAATCTGAATATTGAATTCACTGCTGCAAACTCTGTGGCCTTAGACAAGTCACTTATCCTTTTAAACCCATGGCTTGTTTATCTGCAAAGAGACGAGATAAAGAATAAAAACTTCTCAGGAGTTGAGCTGAATAAATGCTTTGATATATTAAAAAGCCTTAATATTATGCGTAGCACACTAGGAGGGCTCAACAAAAGCCATTACCAGCATTAACTGTCTGGCCATATTTTCATCTGTCAATGTCAGGAACAAGCAGCTGTGTGAAAGCTTAGACATGGACTGCCCAGCCAATGTGAAGTTTATGTTTTAGACCATTTGATGATATCTTATGCAATGCATCTGAGACAGTATTTAAACCTCAGCATCCTGCACTTTCTACTTTCTTCTTTTACTAATCACTAAAAATAAAGGAGAGTAGGGTTAAGATGTACAGTTGGCCTAAGCCTTTGCCTAATAAGGTGGCCTATACCCTGGACATCAGTTGATAAGCAGGTGTTTCAATCACAATGGAGAGGGCCAGCCAAATTGCTCAGTGGATTAAAGCAGCTGCAAGCAGATGCAGGGCCCGGGGATTCAATTCCCCTGCCTGCCATGTTGGCCCCGCCCCCAGAGTGCATTAAGATGGTAACTGAGACTGGGCATAGTGGCACCCACCTGTAATCCCAGCTTTTGGGAGGCTATAATCAGGCGGATCACTATGAGTCTGACCTAGTAGTGAGACCCTGAACACCCTGTAGACCCTTCCCTAAAATTCAGGGGAAAAAAAAACCACAATGGAGGAAAGATATTGCATGAAACCTGCATATGCAGAGAGGTGATAGAAGAGAAGTATCTCAGTTATGTTTTCCTTGTTGCTGGAATAAAACACCTGACACCCAAAATTATGGAAGGAAAGGCTCTTTCAGCTCAAAGTTAGTGGAGGTTTCACTCCATATGCAGTTGGCTCCAAGGAAGAGCGGCACAGTGCAGAAAGCAACCTTTCATGGCAGCAGAACACAGCAAAGAGCAAAGGGAAGGGCAGCAGCTTCGGCAGCTAGCAAGCCTTTCTCCTCTCATTCCACTTGTATGCAGATTATCTTCCCTAGGGTGGGTGTAGCACCCACATCCATAACCCCAAGAATTAATCATAAACCCTAGAAGCTGACCCATGAACGCATGAGACTTGGGGGGTGGGGGACACAAACCATAACGAAAAGGAGCATGTGTAAGTTCCGACATTTTATCTCTAACTCTTACCATAGTATATGCCTTGCCTTTGATTCAGTAAGAAGGCTCTTTCCCAAAACTCCATAATTCCCAAGAACTGATGCATTTATAAATAAAACTTCCCATGACTATGTCTTAATACCTCACCAAGCTGGGCATGGCGAACACACTTATAATCCCAGCAGTTGGGAGGCTGAGGCAGAACCAACGGCCTGAGTTCTAGGCCAGCCTGCATTACATAGCAAAATTCCCCTCCAGTCTCAAAAACTGAAAACAAATGAAATAAATAAATAATAAAACTTCAAACTCACTGTCAATATCTTCCGCAGAGCTGATTTTTAAGCCTCAGTTCATTTACCTCTCAAAAGGGGAAAAAAATAAAGAACTCAGGAAAGATTGGGAAAGATTTCTGTTCTTCCCTCCCAGGCCATCGGGTGGTTGCCTTGTGGGCCGCAGGAAGCTCACTTCAACCACAGATGGGAAAGCAGGCAGCTTGGGAAAGCCAGCCCTGTAGGAGCATGACACGCTGCTCCCCTTAAAGCTCACCTATTGGAAGATTTAACAACTCTGTGGCTAGTTTTAAAAATGCTTCAGCCTGAGAAATGGTTTCCAGGCTGCAGGAAGATCTTCTATACAGCGGACTCTGAAGCAAGGCTGGAAAACTACACTGCTTAGGCTTTGTTTGTGTAAACAGGGCAATTGACTCTGGACCTGGGCTGATCTTTGGAGCTGGATATAAGCATCCACCCCAAAAGGCTTCTTACTTGGAGGCCAGAGGGCACTTAACCTTCCTGTCCTGACTCCTCTCCCCTAGAGATGTGTAAGGTAGTGGCCAGATGAACTTTAAGTCAGAAAGAAGGAGATCCAAGGAAAGGACCAGAGGTTCACCAATCACTAGGCTTCTGATTCAGTCACTAGCCACGCCCTCCAAGGGTGCATGTATGTACGTGCAGGCACCCACACAGTCATAGGAACTTCCGGTGCATGGCACAGTTGTACGGCATGGTACCAGAAGAGAGGCGCTGGCGTCACATTGTGAAATGCTGATGTATGAATCATCACAACTTTTATAACCCTGAGTTAGCCCTTTTTTTTTTTCCTTGCTTTTAAAGTATATGTGCATTCTCAGTAACTGAGAATGACCTGGGCCCTCTCATTTCATGTTTAAGAGGCCAAGCCAGGAACTAAAAGTTTTAATTATGCTGGCTTAAACCAGAATACAAGGTTAGACTATGACAAGTATGATAGTATTATGGTAACAAGAAGAAATTAATAGAAGTTGGAACTGCTTTAGAAAGTCTGGAAGGAATGCTGTTCTAAGTATAGATGTTTGGAAATTTCTTCGGGAAAGTGCAGCTCAGCACAGTACATATGAGGAGAGTTCTCGTTTTCCTTTTCCTAAGCAGGGGCAGGTCCCCTGACTCTCAAAAGCCCCTTCATTTTACATTCATCTGCTCCTCCTTTTGTAGTGGATGGAAAAGCAACTTGCACACTGTTTAATGCTAGTAAATGTCAGTGACCATTACATAGGGCTCAGGCCTAGATCACGCCCACTGAAAAAGCTAGAGGAAGGGGTCCTTTGGGAAGAGCCCAAAATCTCAGAGATGAGCTCACCGAGGAGAGAGCTGTGAAGTGTGGTTCCTACATAATTAAAATACACCTGAGAAGAGCTGTTTAAAAGCTGCCCAGAGCTGAGAACCACAGTGTTTGCCTCTTTAGTCCATCAGGCTGAGCACTTCGCTACCAGGGGTGTTTTGGAAACATGTGAACTAGCCTGAACTCCCCTTGTGAAGCAGGGCCACGCTGTTACATGCAGACAGTATGTTGTGGTTGTGGTTGCCAGTGCTGATTTTCTGACTCTCAAAGGCACGTGAGTAGACACAGTTCTCCCCTTTTGGGCTGCTGGAGATAAAGGGCAGGCTTAGCAGGGAAGAGGCTGACAGGCAGTGTGTGTCGGGGTATGGGGGAGTGAAGGGCGGGCCCCACAGTCCTCCCTGATAGATTCCCTCTTCCTTGCCAGAGAACAGATAAAACGCCTCCTAAGAAAATAAGAGCTTGACCACTAGCTTTGCCAAGATGCCTTTCGCCAAAGAAGGACTTTGTCTCTGTTCAAGGGAAGTAACACTTGAAGACAGACTCCAGTCGGGGCCCACATCCGTTGCTAATTACAACCTGCAGAGGCACAGGCTCCTGAGTCTCCCCCAGTGGTCAATGAGCCAAAGCAACTCTCAGGAAGATTAGCAATCTGAGTCACAACCTTATTAAGCAAACTGTGAGATTACATGTTCTGGAAAAAGGTCTATTGAGCCTGTGGGCAAGAAATAATAATTACATTACTAAAGAACCAAAAGGAGGAATGGGAATTGGCTGACCCATCCTGTTACTGATTTAGTGCCTTCTAACCCAATCTGATTTCTTTTCTCATTTGGTCTGTCCTAGCCTTCACAGGGCTATTGACCAAACAATGAACTGTGACATGTACTGGGGTCTCCTGAAAACTAGTGAAAATTTAATCACTGAGTGTTTCTGAAGAAAATACCTTTGGAATGGTTTCTCAAGCTGAACAGAGCTGTAGTTCTGAGAAACAACATCAATGCTTTCTCCTTCCTCCCTCCCACTCACCAACTCCCAAGTTTCTAGAGCAGTATTCTCTCAGCTGTTATTGAATACTGATACTAGAAGAAGTAAAAAAATAACAATGAGTTCAGGGGAAAAAAAGAGAGAAACTCTTGCAGTAAAACATTTTAAACTTCTAGAACAATTTCAGCTTTGTGCCTTTAAGATGCTACCTTGTAGCAGGATGTTTGAAAAAAAAAAAGTGTGATGTATAATTACTAACTACATAACTTGAGAATCAGACACTAGATTATGCATCCAGTCTCTATTACCATCCTACAGAGAACCAGAACATTGACTTCCATTTAAAGTGCTACATCAGCTCTTCAAAGAGAAGCATAATTTCTAGGGCTGAGGATGACGCAGTAAAAAAAAAAAAAAAAAATCAGTTTACATAGAACCATTTGATTCCCATCCAGGTTAAAATGGGTCATTCTGCTGGTTTTGTTCTTACTGCTGTTTTCTTTGCCAGGCTGATGACCAGTGTGTGTGTGTGCATGTGTGCGTGTGTGTGTGCGTGTGTGTGTGTGCATGTGTGTGTGTGAATGCATGCATGTGTGTGCATGCATGCATGTGTGTGCGTGTGTGTGTCTGTGCGTGTGTGTGTGTGCGTGCATGTGTGTGTGCATGTGTGTGTGCATGCATGTGTGCATGTGTGAGTGTGTGCGTGTGCATGTGTGCATGCATGTGTGTGTGTGTGTGTGTGTGTGTGTTTTAATTCAGTCATTAGCACTTTCTTATCTATGGCATGATTGTCTAGTCCACAGCCTCCTACAGGTTCTTGGGTCAAGGCTGTCGTCTATAGTGACAGGGACAAGGCTCTCTACAACCTTACTGTTCAGGACAGAACCTTGAGGAAGGTCAGCACCATTGCCAAGTTTAACACAGACCCTAACATGTAACTTCCTTTATTTCTCTTTTGAGTAAAGCAGCAAATGAGATTAAGTAGTGGCAATGTTGTTAGATAGGTGGAAGGGTTTGGTAGAGTGAAAAGGGGAAATCTACTAACATCAGTTATGGGTGTGGATCTTAGAGAAGAATCGAAGAGCAATGCTTCCAGGACTAAGATAGTATTTTCTACTATCTGTAATGTCCTAGGACTTTCCAAAAATCCCGAAGCAGCTAGGGAACCCTGGAGCCTCACCCTGGTAAGAGTGGCCTTCCCTGTCCTGGGTCACCCCAGCTCTCTCTTGCTCTTCATCTGTGGGCTCCTGAATTTTGGCAATGTCAACCCCATATCTCCAGGGACAGAGTTTGGCCAGGTGAACCAGTGAAACACATCCTGTAGATTATCTTGGCATTTTCTCCTTTTAAGATTTTCCCTACTCATGTGGACACCAACTCGTGTAAAGTCTCACATTCTACTACAACTGCAAGTTGGTTATCTCTGCAGAGGTGCTGATTTGACTCTATTTTTATCACCCTTGAGGCTGTGCCCAGGCATAATATTTTTCAAAAGCTCTCAGTTGATTCTAACATCGGTTGAGAAGCCAAGTTCATTGGATTTGAAGCCAGACAAGGGGTATGGGCTCTTTCCTTCTTATTGTCCCTTTTGGGGTGCTGGCACACCCCCGCCACTCTTTATCCACTCTAACTCCTTAACAAAGCTTCATGCAACATCTTTCATCAGGGCCACTCTTGGAGCTGGATACCACCTGGCAACCAGAAAAACACAAGGGGTGTGGGTAGATGGTTGGGCTGAATGGAATTCCTTCACACAACCTGCTGTTCATCCTTACATGGCAGGAGAACCCATCTATACTTACCTTGGGGCTGCCTTTCAGCTGGTGCTATCAGGAAAATCTCCACTTTTTTTGTGAATATGGTAAAGCCTATACCAGTTCAGAGTGTCTGATTTGCAATCTGAATGCCTTCCTAGAAGGTTGGGTCCAGCCATGTGTCAAAGCCAGCTGAGGCATGGTCAGAAGCCTGATGCTTCCCCTGAATATATAGGAAAGATGATCAGAGTGAAGTTGTTCTAATGCCAAGGACAAGCACAGAAGTTACAGAAAGTGGAGCCAGTTAAAGTTGGAGGTTAGCAGGTCTACGTCCTATGCTAGGATGCTGAATGGGTGAGTGGCTGAGAAATATGCATTGTGTTCTCAGATTTGGGATCAAATGAGTAATCTGGGCAACTGGAACATCTGTGGCCAGCCCGGCAGCTGAGTGCCCTTTGCTTCACCCTGGCTCCGTGACTGGCCATCTCCAGCCTTTGGTGAGCTCTGTTCTATTAGTGTGCGCTGTCAGCAATAATGAAATCCAGCGGGCCCACAGAGACCTCTTTTCCCTCCTCACAAATTTTTAATAAAACTCTCTGAAAACAGAGCTGGGCATCTCTGAAGCCTGAAATTAAACTGATAAGATGGGAGATTACTTATTTGTCAGTCTGCACCAAACTGCATCAACCAATACAGATTCCAGGGAGCTTTTCTAAGGCTGTCGACGATATGAGCCTCTCCATCCTCAGCTTTTGCTTTCTGTGTTCAAAGGAAGAAAATCCTTCATCAAGGGAGAGAAAAGATACAATTCATTCTCCGTGTCACAAACAACAGGAGAATCAAGCCCTGAGACAGGTTTGCACAGAAAGTAATTTGGGGAGAGAATGGCTGTATTTATTTATTTTATTTAGTTTTTATTTTATTTTATTTTATATTATTATTATTATTATTATTATTATTATTATTATTTTGTCTTTTTGAGACAGGGTCTCACTATGCAGTTCGGCTGGCCTTAAGCTCACTTTGTAGCTCAGGCTGGTCTCGAACTTACAACAATCCTCCTGCCTCAGCCTCCCGAATGCTGGGATTACAGGCCTGCGCCACCACACCCGGCTTTGTTTATTTTTTAAAAGACAGTAAAAAATAGTATTAAAGCACAAAAATTACAAATGATACAGAATTTCACTAAACAAAATAGTATGAATTTCACAGTATTTGTTGTAATGAATAATGTTGTCTTCAAATTAGTTGTTCTATTACCAGATATATGCATGTACAATTGGACAAAGAAAGAAAAAATAAGAAATTAAGAAGAGAAAAAGGAAAAAGAATTGGGAAAATTAGATAAAACAAATTAAGCATTGAGGGCCGGTGAGATAGCTCAGCATGCTAAGTTCCTGCTTAGGCAAGTGCAAGGATGGGGAATCTTGGGAGTTTGATCTCCTCCACCATAGGCCATGCAGGACCCAATCCCAGGCGCGCTGAGCTGGCCACAGAGACTGGGCACGGCCCACATGCCTGTAATGTCAGTGCTGGGGAGGCTGAAAACAGGAGGATCACTACGAGTCCACGCTGCGTAATGAGACCCAGTCCCAAACACATTTTTTAAAAAAGCACTAATTGCTCCTTAACATAGACCAGCAGAGATCCACAGCGCAGTTGTCGACAGCGTTTGAATAAGTAATTATCCTTGGTTCAGATTTCCCGGGACAAAATGCCATCATGGTTGTTGGGTCCACACTATCATCATCTGTCTTGGCGGAGGAATCACCCATGTAGGGTTTGCCTGTGACCCCCTCAGACTTCTCGAAGTCCATTCTCTAGCTGGCATGAGCCGGGCTGAGCCAAATACAAGGCCCCTGGCCCTCGGGAACCGTAGTCCGGTGGGCAAGAGCCAAGGCACATGCGCACATGACATCACACGGCCCTGCCTGCTGGCTCAGGAAGACTGCGCAGCCAGCCCTGAGGTGGTAGCTGCGGGCGCAGGGAACAATTTTAGATTGGGTGTTCAGGCTCTGAGTCCCAGATAATACATTAAATATCTACATAAACTGGCACGTTTTTCAAAGCAAAACATCTTGCTTGGTATTCATCCTGTGAGTAAAATTATTCAGTTTTCTAAAAAAAGAGAATGTATTTAGCTTTAGTTGAAATTTAAGGAACAATTGTCGGTCTCTCCCTTTTACCCTCCTTGCCCCTTTTGCCTCTTTGTTCCTCCTGTCTCTCTCTTGTGTTCCTCTGCTCTTGAAAACTTTCTCATAAGCCAGAAAGGAAGACAAATGCAGAGTTTCTATTCTTCGGTAAATGGTTCTTTGGGGAATAGTTCTGAAACCACAAACCCTCTTAATACCACTCATGAAGCTTGCTATTGCTCATCTCTGCTGTTTCGTGCTTTCTGGGTTGGTTCCCAGTAACATATTTTGCCATGGATATATCTGGAGCCTCTGGCCCAGATGACTCCTGTTGAAAAAGACTAAAGCAAGCAGTAGACTTTCACTCTGAGTTCAGTACTAATGTCATATTGTCAGGGGTGCCAAGGCTGAAATAGAGCATCTAACTCACCACTTTATTTTTTGTTGTTTTCTGTATTTTAGGGAAGGACCTACAGGGTGTTCAGGGTCTCACTACTAGATCAGACTCATAGTGAGTCTCCTGTTTACAGCCTCCCAAGTGCTGGGGTTACAGGTGTGCACACGCCACCATCCCCAGTCTCTAACCCACCACTTTAAAAAAAGTATAAAGAGCCAGTTGTGGTGGTACACACCTACAATACCAGCAATCAGGAGGCTGAGGAAGAAGGATTGTTTTGAGTTTTAGTCCAGTTTAAGCTACATAATGAGTTTAAAGCTAGCGTGAACTGCATATCAAGACCTTGTCTCAAGCAACAACACTGACTCCCATTAGGGAAAAATCATTTTTAGGTTGTATCAGTAAGAAAGCATGAGAAGGATTTACTAGAGAAAGATATAGGAGACACTCAAGGGCAAAGTAAAGGGGAATAAATAAATGAGTCACAGCACCGATGAAAACTGGGAACATTAATGTGCTCTGGGAGGTGGAAATCTATGGAATTCAGTAATCTGGAGTCTTAGTCATGGTGGGTGGGGCGGATGGCCCTCCCCTCCTGAGACTGTGCTCTGCGCCTATGGGAAATCCCCAAAGGATGGTCCATTCACTGGTGGAAGAGAACCATTTGCAAGTACAGGAGACTTGGCAGACCTGTTTGTAGTTAGAAGGAGTTGCCCAGGTTTGCTGTTTTTGGGAGAAGAAGAAAAAGTAAATAAAATGGGTTGTGTTCTCTCTCTCTCCCAGCTTTACTATGCAGTTTAAGCTGGCCTTCACCTTACTCTATAGCCCTGGCTGGTCTGCAGCTAGCAGCAATCTTCTGATCTTCTTGCTTTAGTCTCACAAGTACTAGGATTACAAATATACTCCACTACACCTGGCTAGGCTTTGAATTTAAATAAAAGCCCAGTGGCATACTGCAAGGGGCTGGGGAGATGGCTCAGTGGAATAAACATTTCCCTGGCAAGTGCAAGGGCCTGAGTTCAATTCCTGGTTCTGAAAAAAAAAAAAAGGCTTTCTGCAGCCACTTGCCTTTGAATAGAGTTATAGTATCTTTTTTGAGAACATACTCAAGACAGTATGGGATCTTGGCAGGAAAAGGAGTGAAGTTTGGGAAAATTAAGTGCAAAAATATCTGAGGGCACAGCTCTTCTGAGAAGGAAGTGTGGTAGAGAGGGGCAACAGCCAACATGGAGAATTGTCCAGGGATTCACGCAAGCAGAAAACCATTATCACCAGCCAGCTGAAGGAAAAGGGCAAAGAGAGCTGTGTTCCCAAAACCCACTGAGGACAGGAGTGTTGGAGGCAGTGACCTGAGCAGAGGCCACTGGATCAGACAGAAGGAATAACAGCAAGGGGAGAGACAGAAAAGAAAGACACAAGCACATCCTCTCTTGCACACACAAGTGCTGGACCCAACCAGAAAATAGTAGTTTGGGACACTTTGATCCTAGATGCAGAACAGGACAGAGAGAGAACTCCAAAGAGAGACAGTGGAAGCCATAGACATCATGCCCAGGCCTCACTGTCCCCTGCCCATTGGGTGTTGGGTCTATCTGCATACCCATGGCAGCTTCTGAAATTGATTCTTCCTGTCTTGCTCCATTGTAACAGCCAAATATTGAACAATGTCACATTTGGTAAATAGTTCCCTGATCAAAGTACTGAGGTGACCTAATTAAATCGATGGCTTTTAATTTAACCTGTTTCAGCAAATGGCTTGTGAATGCTTGATCTGACCATGCGTCTAGTACTTCTCCAAGGCTTTCTTTTATAATGTACAATAGAAGATAATTTCAGAAGAATTTCATTATTTTGTCTCTAAAACTCAAGAGAATTTCCTTCTCTATTCAGTTTTTATGTCTTCTTCATAATTTTCTTATTCCTTCCTAATATTTTCATTCAGAGAGGAATTTAGGATTTAAAGTTCATCTATAGGTCATCTTCCTGGAGGGAAGGGTCATAAAAATAAGCATGTAGCCATCTGGGGGGCCCTTACCAGGGACTGGTTCTTACAGAGGCCTGTCTAGTGACTTTTCTCTGGTCCTGGCTACAGTTATTTTGTGGATTACATTACAAGCCAGTGCAGCTTCTCTCTTAGCTAAAATAGTTTTCTTGGCCTGTACAGAGAGGTACTTTTTTTCTTCTCATGAAAAAAGAACAACTTTTGAGAATGTTTCCAAATGCACACACATTCACACAATCCCACCCAATAAATCTATGCTTTAAAAAAAGTAACAGTTCAACTAATGTTTATTGTGAAAAATGGTCATTGTCTACATATTCACCCACTTCTGAGGAAACAGATCTTTGTACCAGGAAGAATTCTTTTCTTTGTTAGGTTCCATGTGTGAACAGAAAGAAACAACCTTTCAACTGATATTGATCCACTGGCTTTGCCAACGCAAAGCCCTACAAAGGGCATGTCAGCTCATCTTACAACTGAATAGCATTACTAATTAGACTTGAGATTTATGCTTCTGTTCATCAAGATACTCCATAAAAACCTTCAGCTAACCCGCTCTGTAGCCAGAGACTAAAAAAGGCACACATGAAAGAAATCCCCTGAATATTAAGTGAGATTTCACTGAGACCCTTGAGGCCTTACTGTGGCAGAGGAAATGTCATTTTTCGTCTGTAGCTCTTGAAATTTGAGGTGATCAGCCTTGAAGAGAGAAAGGGTTTCTCTCTAAAGAGAGAGAGATATACAGAGAAATACATTTGCATCCCATTCCAAATTAAACACAGCCAGTCCCATCTTCCTACGCTTCATAGGTCATTAGGAGTTAACTTAGACTCAGGCAGATGAAATTGAGTGTGGGTATTTCCACCTAACATCTAATGGGCTGTGGTTTCAGAAGCTACAAAAAAGGCCATAGAGATAGTAGCCAAATGAGAAGTGAAGAAAGTTCAACTAAAGGACAACAACTGAAATCATCTTAGGTCTTCTCCTCCCCCTCCTCCTCTCTCCTCCTCTTCTCTGCATTATCCTGTGTTAGGCTAATGTTCTACACTTGTTTATGACTTAGATTTACCAAGATGGCAAAACTCCCCTGGGCTCTGTGGGGAGATGGGGATGGGACACAGGTGTACTGGAGTCAGCATATGGAGTTGAGGTTCATGTGCTGTGGGAAAAACACACTGGAAGTATTTCTGGCCCTTTTTCTTTCTTTCTTTCTTTATTTTTCTTTTCTTCGTTAGCTTCCAAATCTATGCTTTACTAAAAATGAAATGATCCTTTTAACTTTCTCTTGGTGTTCTGCCAATTGGATCCTGGGGGTCCCGTTTGCAGTACAGCCTATTAAATCAGTCACCTGATAAGCGATAGGACCTTACATATTAAATGTATGTAACACTTGCCTTCCCACACTTCCTGACAGTTCCAGTCAGGAACTGTGGCTTCTCCATTGATAAAGGAGAGTTAGGATTGGTATGTCTGAAAAGCATAAGAGAAAGATAGATTTATTTCATTAATTTACTAATGGGGTTCCTTTGCAACAAAAGCAACACTCTGAAGGGAACTGAGATCTCACTCATAAGTTTTGACAACAATGATTAAAAGAACACAGTGTTGCCTGTTAGGGGTTAGGGAGTAAGAGGTCTTGCCTGATTCATCCAGGAACACAGAGAGATTTAGGCAGGAAAGGACCTTGAAAGGTCTGGCCTGGGTTTTCAGGAGAACAGGAAAGAGTGCAGAGATAGCAGGGGGTAGGAAAGGCCAGGGAGCCAGGTGGAAACCAAGCCAAAACTACAGCTCAGAGTGTTCCATCCTCTACACTTTACCCAGACAGCCCAAGAAGCATCTCCACAGATCTTAGCAGAAATCCTATTCTGCCAACCTGAGGCTTTGCTAACAGTGGGGAAATTCACTCTACATACCCAACCAGATTTCACATGGCACAAAATGATAGCTAGCAGAATTTTTGTCTACATCTTTTGTTGCAAATAATCTTCAACCATAGTTTTATTTCTAATTTAGAACCCCTTCTGGTGTGTTTCTTCTGGATTCTGGCCAAATATATCAAAAGTAGTTTTTGTAGTGTTTGGCTTCTGATGGCTCAACCTTTGTTGGTCAGCCCTATGGAGCAGGACCAGACCATAATTCTAGAGATCTCACATTTGAACTCCGGAGAGAATGAATACTTTATATCGATTATAAGAGCCCTTGATCTCCTCAGCTTCCTTAGACACATAGTTCAATGTGTGGGAGCCCCTGGACACTGGGGATGACCACTGTGATGACCTTTCATTACACAGTGCCCATCTTCACAGAAGACCTCAGCAGTCTTGAGAACCTTTTACAGGGGAGCTGCCACTGTGGGGATTTTCTTTACTCAAGAGGAAAGAAGAGGCTTTGAGTATCTCACCCCAACAGTACCAAATTATTAGGGGAATTCACTGTCTAACTACTAGCTGGATTTTCCTACTATATTAAAATATACAGTACTTCAGCTCTCGCTAAATCCTCTGAAATACAGCACAGTCCTGGAATCTGGGATGGCGGGGTCTCCCAAAGATAGGAAAACATATGGAGGGTCCTGGGGACACATTCTCTGCCCTCCCCTTAAGTCTGTTGTAAAAACCAGAACACTTGTTCTTGTCAAGGGCAGATATCCCTGGGAGAGAGCAGCCATCCAGGCCGTGGGAGGGGATGGCATGCACCTGTCAGTCCCCTCGGACAATGTTTCCCCCCTTGCTTTTCTTTCAATTGCCTGTGGGGCTCAGTGACCTGTGGGGCTCAGGCAGGTCCCCTTGCCCCGCTTCCTTGTCCTATGTTCACATACTGTAAACACTCATATTTGGAATTTGGCTTGGGCTCTGGTTTCTAGCCCATGTCAATTTCACTTGTTTTTCTTTGTAATCCGAGTGGCTTGAGCTTCCCTCTTTCCTCCACCAAAGGGTTAACCTTGGGAGAGCCAGGAGGCAACGGCTCCCAGGCTGCTGGCTGCAGGAGTGACCATATTAGGAGTGTGTGAAACCCGGACTCAGCCCCCTTGTAGCAGCAGGAGCTCTGCTCTAGGATAGGAACCGCAGAGGCTATATTTAGTAACAGGCACCAGGGAAGACGGTTTAAATGTGGGAGTGGGCTGCTGGAATGCAGATAAGCAGCGAATCTCTGCTCCAATCACCAGCAAGGCTTTAAACCAAGGACTTGGGAGAGAGCTAAGTGCTTCTTCCCTCTGCCTCCTCCAAATTGTCTGCATGGTAGCCTTTGCAAAACTGGCCAGGAAATCTACTGCTTCTCTAACAGGGAGAAAAGGAACTTTGATTTTTGAATGAAGCATTATTCAAAATGCTGTAGATAGTGTTCTCTCCTCAGCCCTCACTGCCTGTGCTATGTCAGGTAAATTAACTAATATCATAAATGGAATCATTTCATTGCCCGATGATTTCTGCCCTTAGAAAATAAAAGCCATCATCTCCCTTTTGTTTTCCACAAAATGTGTATTTGGTGTTAGAAGCACTTTTTCCAGGCCACAGAGGTTATCAGGTCTTTGTTATAATATGCAACAGCTTAGACAGAACATCGTTATGTATGAAATGATGTCTCATAAATCATATTAATACAAGATTCTAGGAGAGTGAAAATTAAGGGGGGGTGGTCCATAGATAGAGCTGTTAACATGCTCAAGAATGTAGAAGTATAGTAATATCTCTTTAAATGAACCACAGCAGCTTGGGGTTTTTAAATTTTATTTTTGTACAGGGTCTACCGGGTCTCACTACACAGATCAGACTCATAGTGATCCTGTTTTCAGTCTCTCAAAAGCTGGGATTACAGGTGTTGTGTCACCATGCCCAGTCTCGGCTGCAGTTTCAGAGTGCCCCAGGGCTGGGCTGGCAGAGCAGCTTGGTCTTAAGAATAATTTTTTATGCAGAGCCAATTTCCGTGCTTACCTCTCTCTCCTCCTGTGCCCTTGAATTTACCATGTCAGTTGCCTGAGACTTTAAGTGACTTGGCAAAAGTTATTTTTAATTCTGAGATTTGGAAAACATTTAAACATTTAGAATATAGGATTTTCCTTGTCCTTTCGTATTTACACCTGCTGCAAATCCACCCAATTTCCTCAGTGTTTGGTAGTAGTGCTACAGTGGAGAGTTCTAATGAAAGCATTCCAGAGCCCTGAAGTTGTAGCTGGGAAGTTCATTTGAATAAAAAGCTAAAGTGCTTGCATGTTCCACGGTACATGTACTGTGTGCCCCTACTGGAATGCTTTCAGTGCTGAGTTTTAGCTCTGAGGAAATTAAGATGGTGTCATGGTTTGGGGTTTTTGCAAAGGGAAAAATCTAATGTAGGACACATTTTATAATATTAGTTTATAAGGTATCACCCAAAGAATCATATACAAGAAGTGCAGGAAATCTGTCCACACACTAACAACCAAATAATCCAGCTGAGGCCCTGGATTCTAATACCCTGCATGAGTCCAGCTAACCTAAAGTTCATAGCGATGACTCCCACAAGTCCAGCTGAAGGCCTAGAGCCCATGGCAATATCTCATGCAGGCCCACTGCATGGATCTGCACTGGAAAGGCTTAAAAGTGAGTGGTGGAAGCTAGAAAGTCTGTGCCAGCAGGTTGAAGGGTCTGAACTAGAGCTAGGAAGCAATGCTCAAGGTAAGCACCAGAGCTCCCCCAAAGGTACCTCAGCTGTGCTCAGCAACAGAGAGGTCCCAAGCTCCTCCAGCGATGAGGAAAGTTGAGTTCCCATGAGGAAAGCCAATGCGACAGGCTTCTCCAGAGAGCTGGAGCAATGAGCCGTCTTCCCGTCTGGAGCCAGGAAGCGACACTCAAGATGAGGACCAGAGCTCCTCACAAACGACCTGTAGCCAGTGACAATGAGCTCTTGAGCTCCTCTCCTGACAAGAACAGCCAAGTTCATCAGGAAAGCCAGCATGACAAGGTCACCCAGCATAACAGCCCAGGAGAACCAGAGGCTTCCGACAGTTTCAACAGCTTCTCTCAACAGTATCCCTAACAGTGTTTCAAGAGCTTTTCACATTGTGCCTTTTATGCCCCTCATAACAATCCTCAGGTGGGTCTCCTACACCCAGCACCACACCTGTTCAAGTCAGCTGGGTGTAAGAAGTTGACCACCAGTTAGCAATCCATAGATGGCTTTGGCTAAAACTAACAAATTGCAGTGTAGGACAGTTAAGAGTGATTCTCTGAGGACTCTTGGTAGAAAAGATTCCAAGGAACTACTGAGTGAGCACACTGTGCAGTGACACAATGGATAGTTTTGTTGCTCAGCAAAAATGTGCACAGCAAATCTAAGGTGTATGTCATGGCCAGAGATGGAAAACAGGCTTAACTATGACACTTCTGGTCAGAGCCACAGGGAAGTGGCAAAGGGGAGAGTGAGCCGAATATTGGAGAGGAGGCTGATTCGGTGGAGAAGGGAGGTTTGCCCTCAGGAGGGCTGAGCCTTGTGGACATACAACAAAAAGGAAGCAGGGAAGCAGCTGGAGTCAAGAGAAGACCCTGTGCATAAGGACTGCACCTGTAGACAAAGCAGGTGGAGTTGGCGAGGGGGAGTCTAGAGGGTGAGAGGTGTAGGGGATGGAGACCACTGAGGCTGCCTAGCCAGGAGCTAGGGGGCCTGCTGCCCAGGGGCAGACATCGGGGGTGGCAGCACAGATGGAAGGAGGGAGAACATACACCACAGATGCATTTACTGATGGAAGAAAATGCTTCCAGTCTCAAGGGTTCAGGTACAGAATAAGGGATCAGATAAGACTAAGCTTGCAGCTCATTACATTTCATTATAATGATTACAACAACTGATATTTTTTTTGGCCACTATACGAACACTGAAAGCATTTACCAGGGGACATATTACATGTCCTTTCTTATATAAATTTTTTTTAAAATGTATTTAGTGCAGGGTCTACAGGGTCTCACTATACAGATTGGATTTGTAGTGATCCTCCTGTTTTCAGCCTCCCAAGTGCTGGGATTATAGACATGTGCCACCACACTCAGTCTCAATCACCATCTCAGCGCGCCTTGGGTGGGGCTGGCATGGCACACCAGGGATCAAATCCTGGTCCTGGCACTTATATAAATTTTAAGCAAATTTATAAAGTCAGTTCTCTTACAGGCATCATTAAACATATGAGAAAACTAAGGCATAAAGAGATTATTAACTACTGAATTATGGCACTGGGATTCAAACGCACATCTCTGAATGCCCCCTTCAAGCATGACTTCGTCACTATATTAACTCCCCAAATGCTATAGGTCCCAAAGTACTTTTGGATTTGATCTTAGGGAAACAATAAAAGCTTTCTTTCCGTATCTGTTGTTTTTTCCACAACAAGATGGGACATATAATACTATTATTTATTAACATAAGATAATCATAAGTGTTTTATGCAAGGCATGGTGTTAACAGCTGGGAATTCAGGTATAAGTTTGACATAATCCTTCAAGAAATATTGTGACAAATACATAAATCGTAGCATAATATGTTAAGAGCTTGTAGAGTTAGATATGAAGGGCTCTTGGGGAGACAAAGAATGAAAGGAACCAGAAAAACCCTGAAGAGGTTATATTTGAAGAGTTTTCAGGGCACAGTGACAATTACTCTGGTGAACAAGACAATGAAGAATGTTGTAGATGGAAAAAAAAAAGAACTTCTTGGAAGTATGAATCACCAGGGAATCTGTAGTGTAAAATAACTAAAGAGGTAGGAAATAAACCTTGGAAAATAGGTGAAAGCCATACTAGGAAGGGCTTCATATACCAGAATAAGAGGGCTAGCACCCACTGGGGTCCACAAGAGGAATTGTGACTCATATTTCGATGTCTCACCAAAGCGTTATGCAATCATAGGTAAGGATTTTCAAAAGTGACTGAATCTAGAGTGTAGGATGCTGGGATTAAAGATATAATGGTGGGACTGATTCATGGTTTGATGTTAGGATTAAGGGCACCCCACCTTGAATGTGAGCACTAACCTAGGGGTGAGTAGCCTGATAGAATATACAGGACAAAAAGACAGGGGCTGTTGTCACTGTATGTTTCACCACTTTGCTGCTTGCTGCCTTCTGCTTTGCCTCTGCCTGCCATGAACTGCTCTCCTCTGTGATGCTTTCTGCCCTGCCATCCTACCTTGAATCCCATCAACTGTGAACTGAAACCTCTACAAACCGTGAGCCAAATAAGCCTCGCCTCCTTTAACTCTGGCTGTCAGGTATTTTTGTCTCAGGAGCGGGAAAAATAACTAAGACGGTAGGGCTCCCAGAGTCCCCTACTCCTTCTGAGGGCTGACCTCAGAAACAGTAGGGATGGTTATGCTAGCAGGCCAAGAACTGATGACTCAGAGAAAGGCAAGGTCCCCAAACAAGCAACTAGTAGATTCTGGTAAGATCCAGATAAACAGAGTTCAAGCCAAAGAATTTGTCCTGCAAGGTCATAACTGTCTTTTGGAATAGAACAATAACCCATCCCCTCTTGCTCTGTAATACTGTTAGCCATTGGTCTGAATTTCTGATGAAAACCTGTTTCAGTACGCACACACTTGTGTCCGGCGCCACTCCCGTCCCGCGGAAGAAGACACTAAGACACCTTGTAACGGGTTCAGCAAGCCTTTATGGATCGGGATGCAAGCCTCTACATGCGTCCGCTAGCCGCGGCGTCCTACGTGTAAGCAACAATGAACTTCCTGCCAGAGCGAGCTATATAGGTTTCATAGATCAATCACAGTTGTACATGTGTTCGCATATCATTGGCAGAGTCACAAAAAGTGGCGGGCATTTCCCTAAATAGGCGGGACCCAGGCACAGCAACAAGAACCCGGAAGCCGGATATGAGCGCCATCTTGGCAGACACGATGGGCGGGGGAGC
>PVKA01016032.1:0-48779 GCA_004027165.1 Ctenomys sociabilis | reverse complement strand
CAGAAAAGTATAAAAGTATAAAAATGAAGTATACATCGTGAGCCCATAATATTAAGCTGAGCTGTAAATGGATATGGTCGACAATTTCTTTGAATAACTCCCTATGGTTGCAGAATGCTGGACTGTGTTGGATTGTGGTGTCGAGTTCAAGCACCTAAGGTAGTTGAATGTCAATGGAGTGCCCACTTTTGACAGGTGTCGACAGAGGAAGGGTTGTAGAAAGAAAAATCATCCTGTGTGTGTATAGACAGTACAGTTGGGATAGATAACACTGTGCTTCTACATAATTCTATGAGAGGCAAGATCTGCACTATTGGTGGTGGGACAGGATATTATGTCGGCTTTTAGTGCTATGGTCATCCACTAGGTAAATAATTATTGAATCTTTGATATAATTCAGGTATGAAAAAACCTGTAAATATAATATCATGTATGCACCTTGTACAATACCAAAACGTTATGAAAACAGTTTGCAATGTATTATTTCATCGACTCTGTATGGTTATGGTGTTTTGAAACTGTCTGATTGACATTTGTATTTCAATAAAATAAAAATAAATGGAAAAAAAATATAGTCTCTAGCTGCATCCATTTATCTAAAAGTGTTGCATTTACCTTTTTTATAGCTGAATAATATTCCATTGTGTAAAAATATCATGTCTTTTTTATCTATTCCTCAGTTGATGGGTATTTGCATTGTTTCTAAGATTTTGCCATGACAAATTGCACTGCTATAAACATGAGTGCACTTATAGCGCTGTGGTATGAGGATTTCAGTTCTTTTGGAAAAATAATAGGAGGCGAATAGCTGTCTTGAATGGGACCTCCAATCCTAACTTTTTAAGAAATCTCCATACTGATTTCCGTAATGGTTGTACCAGCCTCCATTCTCACCAACAATAGAGAAGAGTTTCTTTTCCCCTACAGCTTCTCCAGCATTTGTTATTGGTTGATTTCTTGATGACAGCCATTCTTTCAGAAGATGTTATCTCAGCATTGTTTTAATTTGCATCTCTTGAATGACTAATGATGTTGAACGTTTTTTCATACATTTATTTGTCATTCCTATCTCTTCCCTTGTGAATTGTATACTCATGTCAGATGCCCAGTTTTAGATTGGGTCTTTGAATTTTGGAGGCCTAATTTTTTAAAATTCTTTATATGTTCTAGATAGGAGTCCTTTATATGATTTGCAGTCTGACCTCCAACAGACTTACACAGTCCTGATGCATTGCTTTGCTGGTTGCAGCCCACATGGTCTCTGGGCTGTCTTCTCTCATCACCTGTAGCTTTTCTCTGCAGACATTTCATGATTCATATTGTCTAACTTCCTGGAGTCTCTACTACACTTTCAGATTCACTTTTCCTGCTTCACACACTACTGTTTCATGAGTTCCTGGCAGTGGCTTTGACCCTGTCAAACATTTTTTTCTGGTCTTCCAGGTTTTCTTCTGACATCTGCTTGGGAACTTCTATAACCTCATAAATTTTACATTCAGCTTGCCTGATAAGCCAGCACTATGGCAATGATACTGAGGTCTGCTGCTAGTACGAGCAGTAGTTGAGCCTCCTGAGACCATGACTGAAGCGATCTCTGAGGGCCTTGGTGGATGAATACAAGGATATGCTTTCCTACATGTTCCTGAACAAGTAGGCATCCTATGGACTCTTTTCTCAGATTTAAAGGTTTGCATGCTGGAGCCTAACATGCATAAGGTCTTGCTAATTTCTGAGATATCTTCAAAGCTTCTTTCTTCTCATCTCTAAACAAAATTCTTGACTTCTTTTTAGTGCTAATATTTTCAGCAATCATGTTTTACTTTGTCCCAATTTTGCAAGCATATGTTTTCTTATAAAACTTTAAGCTTTTCAAATCATTGAGCTCTGCCTTTTACTCCTACTTATCACTATAGAGTTGGCTAAAAACAGCCAACACAACCCATGCCACAGTCTAAATGTTGGGTTTCTTTGATATTTCTTCCACAAGATTAATTAGTCCACTGCCCTGAGTTTCAGTCTCCCATGAAGCCTTTGGACATAGTTCAAATTAAGACAAATTTCCAGTCCAAGTGCAACACACATGATGTCTTGTCCAACTACCATTGGTATCCTTGTTTCCAATGGAAACCTCCTGAGTTGCCCTGTATTGTCCACATTCTTATCACAATCATTTTCCCTGAGCTTTGACCAAGTTCTCTCATCAATCTGTGTTTCATCTGCTTATAGCATTTTAAGATTTCTCTATTCAGCTTCTCTTAATTCTTCCAAACTCCTACCACAAACCAGTTCCAAAGGTTTCTGAACCATATGGTCAGGCATAGTTGCAGCTATGACCCAATTCCTTGTACTAATTTTCTATATTAATCATTTTCTTATTGCTTGGACAAAACACTAGATGTACACAGTTTAATGAACAAGTGCATTTGGGCTCACAGTTCTCAGTAGATGTAGAGTATGGTCACTTGACTCCAGTAGTATGGCAGAACGGCATCACCCAGGAAAGCCACCCATCCAATGGCAGCCAGGAAGCATAAAGAGAAGAGAGGAGACAGAGACCAGAGTACACCATTCTCAATCATGTCCCCAGGGACTTCACTCTCCAGGCAGGCTCAGAATGTAAGAACTTTGTGGGGGATATTTTAGATCTAAATAGCAATAGCCCTCAATCTAAACTGTCAGACTTCTGAGTGATACAGTACAATTTTGGAGCAGTGTTCGAAACATGGTACATGCATTCTCCTAAAGCCAAAGCAGCACATCAGCACACTCTGACCATCTTCTATTTGTTGGAAGACTGAGATGCAATAACTTGTCCTGGAGCCTGGAGGGAACATCCTAATGTAATCTAGATGACAAGACACTTAAGTTCATACTTTATCCCCAAGGTGGTTGTAGACAGAATGGTCATGGGCTTATCTCCCATCCCCTGGAAGAACTGGAGCCCAGAAAATAATGTCCCCAAGTATGGCACCTTGACATCATGCTGAGTCTTTTAAAGTAAAGGAAATTAGAAGATTTTAAAAGTAGAATTTCTTTGACCATCTCTCGTCTTGTTTTCTACTCTCCTTCCTTTCCCTAGGTAAGTCATAGGAAGCAGAATTCCTTGCCTTTGAGAAATGTTATAGAATTCAAATTCTTCTTCCCCAAACCATATTCCCTAGTAAGGTCACTATCTCAGCTATGTCCCTGGAAAGTATGTTACAAGACCCACATAACTGAGGCATCCTGACCCAGATTTAAGGGGAAGGAATACTGTAAGAAGCTGAGAAGAGTGTAAACAAACAGGTCTTGTGAGTTTCTATCTCCAAGTCAGTTACCATTAGAACCTTTGGATCCAACCATATTGCAGCACAGCCATCTATTTATTGTATCAGTGTCACACTTAGGTAGAAACTCAGTTTTCACTGAATGTTTGGTTCCCATATCTGAAGCCTCCTGTAACACACACACACACACACACACACACACACAAACATTTTAGACTTTTTTCTGATCTATCTTTGGTTATAAACATGTGAGCCATGGTCCTAGTGATGGATAAGTGAAAAGTCTGCCCCTTATAGCAGGGAGGGGACTTTCAGTGCATACCTAAGCCAATTCCGACATAAACATCCACACACCTATGTGCATGCATATGAGATTGCCCAAATTTGTCTAAGCCATTCATCTCAAGCTTTGCAAAATGAAGAATGAGAAGAAATGTGGAACATGATTGTAGATATCCTGCATACAAGTATATTTCACATCAACTTACCTAGAGTCACAATAAAACCCGTGTGAACAATAACTGAGATGTGATGAGCTAAGAACCCATTCTCTAGGCCCAGTGAGATGGCTCAGAGTACTAAGCACCTGCTTAAGCAAGCTCCAGGACCAGAGTTCGATCCCCGGCACCACATGCTGTGCCAGCCCCATCACCAGGCCTGCTAAGCAGGCCACAGAGACTGGGCATGGTGGCACATGCCTGTAATCCCAGCTCATCAGAACCCAGGCACACCACCATGCTCAGTCTCAATTGCTGTCTCAGGATGCCCTGGGGGCTGGCCCCACCTCCAGGAATTCTGAGCCAACAAGTGCGTCTGGGCATGGTGGCGCACACCTGGGTGCACACCTCCCAGCGCTGAGGAGGCTGGAAACCGGAGGACCACAGTGAGTCTGAGCTGTGTAGTGAGACCTTGTACCAAATATATAAAAAGAACCCATTCCCTGAAATCCAGAGGTCAAGTAAGTCATCATTAGTACCAACTAATCATGCTTAGTCTGCCTTAAATATAACAAGCTTCAGTGTGGTTAATAGCTAGTGAAAGCACTAATATTCCCATCATTTTCATGTTGCATTTAAGCATAAGAGTAAAAAATCAGAGGGAAAAAAAAGAAAGAGTGAAATATTTAGGGTGTAGGAGTTACCAAAGGATCAGAGAAAACTTTCTAAGCAAGTGGGGAATTCTAGAAGCTGCAAAAGAAAAAAATATATATGTACCTAGGCCACAGGAGAATTACAATTTTTTTTGAAAAAGAATTAAAGCAATGTCAAGAGTCAAGTGACAGATTAGAGAAACAGCACTATTCTCATGGCAAGTAAAGATTAACATAGAAAGAGCTCTTACAAATTAATAAGGAAAATACCAACAGCTCAAAATGTTAAAATGGGCTCAGGATAAGAATGGCTAATTTTCAACAGAGAATAGCCAAAAGGCCAAGACACATAACAGTTCCTGGGTGGAAATAAATCCATTTCAATAAAAAACCTCCTTGTCTGCACATAGGAGAGCAATTTTATGCTGAATAGAATGGAAATAAAGTGGCTAAGCCACTTGGAATAGGGACAAGGACTTGCAAATATGCACTCTCTTTGATTTGAGCTCAGTGGAGTAAAGCAAAGCTCTTAAGAAAGGTACCTGGGAGACTTGCTGGTGCCAAGAAGCTGCTGGAAGGGCTTAGAGGGACATAGAAACACCCCAAGTATCATTTTCATTTTGCTAACCAGCCATTCATGTGTCTTGGGGAACACAATTCAACTCTTTGCCAAAGCCAGTTAGCTGGTAAGTGGCAGTGACAGGCTCAAATATAGCTCTACACTTTTCTACCCTCCAGACTTGGGGTCTCTGTATGAGAGAGTGGGCCCAAAGTCCAAGGACTTTTAAAAGATGGCCTTATTTGGAAGCAGGGTACTTGCAGATGTTCTTATGTGGTTAAATTTACATGAGATAATACTAGAGTAGCTTGGGCCTTTAGTTAAATCTTACTAGTGTCCTTGAAAGATTGAAGATATAGACACACAAAGGAAAGAGATGGAAGAGGCGAAAAAGGCCTACAAGTTGAGGGATGTTAAATATTGCTCACAAACTTAGAAGTTGGAAAACACAAGGAAAGATTCTTCCCCACAGGCTTCAGATGGAATGTGAACCCCCTGACAATCTGACATGGCCTTTCAACCTCCAGCACCATGAATCATTATCTTCCTCTTTTCTGAAGCCATTCTGTTTACAATAGTACTTTATAATAGCAGATCTAGGAAGCTATTACAGCAAAGTCACCCGAATGGAGTTCCCTCATCAGTAATGGACAGAAAACTCTCCCTGTCTCCTCATGGGGGTGAGAATGTGCCTTGTCTCTAGGTCCCAAAGGATTTCTGGTGTAGCAACCTTTCTGAAGATCAGTGCTCCCTTTAAGCACCAGTGAGTTCAAAGAACGACAGAGTGCTGGCGTTGTGTTTTCTCCTCCTCACATGTATCCAAAATGCATTTTAAAAATAGAGTGCTAATGATGATTCCAAAATTGGATCTTAGAATTTGCATCAGATCCATACTTTCAAATAAGAAAGTTTAGGGCCCCTTCTTAGTGTTTGGGCTTAGGGACTCTGCATCATCTTTCAAAGGGCCTTGGAGAAAAAGTCAAGCTTAAGGATTGTTCTAAGATGGGAGAGGCACTGTAACAACCTGAGTAACACCTAGACAACAAGAAGCAGCAGGTTGTGAGAAGGTTAATGCCAGATTTAGATTCCCTAGACCTGAGTTCAAGGCTCAGTGCTTTTATTTCCTCACTATGCCCTGCATAAGACATTGCAGAAGGGTTGCCATAACAATTTACCACAATTTGTCACAAAATGGTTTAAAAGATGAATTTCTTATAGTACTAGAGGTCACAAGTGTGGTGTCAGTTTTCCTGGGCTGAAATCAAGTTGCAGAAGGGCTGTGTTCCTGTGGAGGGTGAGGTAAAACCTGTTTCCACTCCTTTTCTAGCTGCTAGTGTTGATTCCCCTTCCACAGACACTGGCCCCTTCTTCCACCTGCAAAGTCAGCAGTGGGGTACCTTGCTTCAGTGATCACACTGGCTGTTTCTCTGGTTCAAATTTTGCCTTGATTTCCTCTTCAAAGGATGCCCAGGATTACATGTAAGTCTCACTGAAATGCTGCGTGATAGTTTCCCATCTCAACATGGATGGTTTAATCACGTTTTTCAATGTCCCATTTGCTATATAAGGTAACAGTCACTAGCTCTTGGAGCAGCCCTAGATGTCTTTGGACCTACTACAGCTTCAGCCTCAACTCCTATACATTCCCCGTGATGCTGATCCATTGGTAGCAGGTCTAGCTCCACCTGGCCCAGGTCAGGAGGGAAGCTCTGGGGTGAAGAACAGCAAGCACTCAATTTCCAGCACACACCCCATGTGACTGTGTGATGAGCTGGATCCTTTTTTCCCTGAGTCCTGTGTGAAATGGATGTAGCAGTTTCATTTTACCAAACAGAAATTGCTTTATCATTTATTGCTCTTGAATCTGTAGGGAAAAGTAGTGCTATTTTTTTTATCTGAAAACCTTTTAATATGAAACTGTCAGTAGATACCCATGGCTTCAAATAACTCTTCAACACCAGGCCCTCTTCTTTTGACAGTTTCTATTTTTTCTCTCTTTTCCCCTATAATAAATCTTTATTCTCTTGGTTTGTTCTTGATTCATTGAAGTGGAGACACTTTCCATACCATGTTCTGAAATCAGAGTGATGTTTTAACCTTTTTAAATTAGAGCCTCCCTAGAAATTTTACTTGGCATGTAAAACCATAATTGCTCTTCATTATTTTATTTTTCTTGCTTTCAGCTAGGATTGTAGCAAATGATCTCTCTCTATCAAGGTTGACAAGTCAGTTGTGAGAATCATTGTGCCAAGTCTTGGCAAAAAAAAATCATATGTGAAGACTTTCAAAAGAGAATTTCTCAAAATTTAGATGGGCTTGACGGTCTGGTTAGTGTGGTGGGGCAGTTCTGAAGTGGAGGCCATCAGCCATAGCCTTGGAATTCCTTGCTTCACAGTCCGGCAAAGCTGTGTCCAACTCCTACCCTGCAGTTTAGCAACTCGCTGTGGGGCAGCGCACAAATAATCTTTATTTTTCTCCAGTGAGAGAACTTTTTCAAAGTTCTTTGAAAAGTAGCCAAATGATATATGTGTGGAATCTGGCAACATTCCATATATATATATATATATATATATATATATATATATATATATATATATATATATATATGCATACATACATCTATCCATCCACCCACCCAGCTCTATTTATTCCTATACACAGAGAGAGAGAGAGAAAGAGAGAGACAGAGACAGAGACAGAGAGACAGAGAGAGAAACAGAGACAGAGACAGACAGAGATAGAGACAGTGAGGCAGAGTGACAGACACAGAGACAACAACAGGGTGAGGAAGAGGGAGTCTAAATACAGATATAACTGGGAAACATGTATGGTAATGACTACAGACAGAAAAAGAAGTAAATGTTTTGTTCCACTATAGGAGTAGGGAGATCTTTGAAACACCCATCCATCACTGATTTAGTCACTGGCTGTCTAAAAGTGTATTGAGCATCACTGTGACCCGGACTGATGCTCAGGGGTGCAAAGACAGGGCCTCTCCAGCAGGTGCTACTCACTGTAGGCCACACTGTTCATGCCACATCCGTGCCTCTTCCCTTGATCTACTCTGCTCACCTTGGTCTCATGTCCATCTGTCAACACCTGGCTTCTTGTCCTGAAGGATTTCTCTGGTGCTGGTTCTTGCTTTGCTGTTTTCATGCAAGGCAGAGGTATCACACATTTGGCATAATAAAGGATGTAGTTTTAGGCCCAGGAAGGCTAGGAGCAAAGGTATCAAGACCCCAGATCCCTTGGCACTCCAGCAAGATAGTCCTGAGCTGTATGTTTCACCTGAACAATTTACTGCACTGTCCACAGGGCAGATGAATAAAAAGACACTGGAGTGCCTACCTGTCCTTCCCTGCCTCTCTTCCTTACCGTCCTCCTCTTGTTATTTTAGCAGGCAGTGCTGCTTCAAGGTCTGTCTCTGGTCACATCTTAGAAGTGAGCCGCAGTGACTAGCTTTAGCCGTTCTCATGATGCTGTGGCTGGAGAAAGAAGAGTCACAGAATGGGCTGTTGAGCAGTCTCGGTCAGAGATGCTCCTGTACTAGTCTACTCCCTTCAGAACTTCTTTGTGAGAGAAAAAAGGGTTACTCTTTAATATAGGTGTCATCAGGCCTGTTTGGTCCAGGTAACTCAACTGTCATAATCAGCACATCCTTTAGGAACACTCAGTCTAGATGGGGAGTGGGGGATAATGATTAAAATTTAGTGCCTAATAAATGTTAAGATGAACATGTGCATGGATTGCCAAGGGAGCATCCTGTTAGCATCTAACCCTCCAATAGCTTTGTGAGACAGATGATCAGCCCTGCTTCATAAACATCAAGTGTCCTAGCCTCGGCCCCCAACTCTTCCCATGGTCCTCAAATACACCGTGTTTTCCTTGGTTTCAAGGCACTGGGGCTCCCTGGATGTTCTCCAACTGTTGTCAAGCCCCTCTCTTGTGTATCTTTTGGGGACACTATGCCTTCTGGGGTCTCAAGTGTCTTTTCTGACCCCCAGACGAGGGCAGGTCATAAAACTCATTTTAGGGCTTGACAGATCGTATTCTTCCTGCTTTCTCCCTAGCATACAGTGAGTACTCAAACCTACTTTGAACTCTAAAAAACAAAGGGATTGAGTAAAGCCGGTAACTTTGAATACTGCCCAGCACATGGGAAAATAATGAGCTATGATTACCTTTGGTGGCCCCAACGGGGGAAATTACACATTTTAGATAAAATGTGTCCACCAAGGCCAGGGTGTCCACCAAGGCCAAGGGGACATATCTGGCAGGCTCAGTAACAAAGCACTTCTTCTTTTGGGTAAACTGTCTTTATCAACTTTGTGTACATAATGGCCTTGCAGTGTAACTTGAGATGTTTAAACTCTCTTGCCAACCCATGATGTCACTGGATCCTCCAATCAAAAGAACCACACCTGCCTTTGTATCTCCCTGCTTGCCTTCTCTTCTTCCAACTCCCTTCTTTGGGGCCCTGACTCTTTGGGAGTAATCCCAGTCTACTCTACTGGTATAACTAAGCTGTCTCCTTAGCCTTGTCCATGCCACTTCTTGGAATAAGGGACTTGTGTATTCTTGTTTCTTAATTATTTTGCTAGATGAGAGTTCTTGGGATAATGACTGTATTTATTTATCTGTCCAGAAACGTGTTCAGTAAGTGTGCATGGAAGGGAGACAGAATGGAATGAACTGAGTGCAACAGAAGAGGAGAAAATGCCACTTTGGTTCCCTAAGTACCTTCTCTGCAGCTTAATGACTGCTTTTCTTTTAGGGTTTCCAAGTTCTTTATAATTTGAATTCTGCAAGCCCACCAAACTGAAAGGAAAAAGGCTGTGGGGCTACCACATTTAAGTTCAGAACTTAGCTGGGCTGCTTCTCCCCCTCTGACCTTGACCTCTTTGAGCCTCAGTGTTACATTAGCCAAATAAATAACCCTAGCATGGTAACTAAAAGGAATGTTTTTGTAGCCTGGTGCCAGGATAAAACCTGCAGTCAACAAAGGGCTGTGATTAGAACCCTGGTGCTTTTGAGAGCCACACTGTGCAGGTGTCACCAGGAGAGCTGTATCATGAACTTGGCTCAGACGTTGGAAGGAGAGCCATGGGGAGGTTTGCAGCAGTTGTGCTCATTGTCTACCACTTCTGTGGTGATTCACCACCAACTTAGTGACTTACAAGGCAGGAATTCATTACTGCAAAGTCCTAGAGGTTAGAAGACTGATGAAACACTTGTTGCCCAAACCCATGTGCTAGCAGGGCTGAACACTGCAGGGGACCATCTGTTTTTGTGTCTTTCTGACTTTGAGGGACATCTATTTGTCTTGGTTCAGGACCCTCCCAGGGAAAATACTCACTACAACTTAAAGGAGAAGAGGCTTATTTAGCTCACAGCCTCAGTGGATTCAATCCACAGTCAGCTGCCTCCAACACAGGAACAGCATGGTAGAACCCCATGGCAGAGGATGGCTACACACTACGTCATGGCCTGGAAGTAGGGAGCAGAGAAAGGGGCAGAGGAGGGCAAGAACACCCCTTCCAATGACCCATGCTTCCAATCAAGACCCACCACCACGCATGAGCTTCTCAGAACTTCGAATCTGACCGGCACCCTTCTCCATCTCCACACTGATCCATATTGAGCCTATCTATGCCTCCTTGCTACAGTCACCCTGTTCAGCCTTTCTTTGCCACTTTTGAGGACTCTCCTGATTGCACCGGACTCACTCAGATAATCTAGAATAACTCTTCTGTTCACCTGCTGACACACTTAATCCTATCTGGAATCCTAATTAGTCTTTGCCAGATAAGGCAACGCCTTTACAGTTTTTGCAGAACTCTTTCAAGGTGACTTTTTTCTTTCTTTTTTCACTATCATGGTGGTCAAGGTGCTAGCTCTGGAGAACTGGGCCATGAGTGCTGAATCCATCCCTACCACTTCGCAGCCTTGTGGCACTGAGTGGTCAGGGATACTGATTCTAATAACAACCAGCACAGCATCATGGTTGGAAACCAGTAGAATAACGCCTTCTTTGCTTGGGTGGTTCAGTGGTAGAATTCTCGCCTGCCAGTAGAATAACGCCTTCTGTAATTGGGTTACATTGACATCTATCGTCAACCATTGCCTCCATCTCCCAGGCAGGTTTTTATGTAAAATAGCATAAAGCATATAACAATAACATAGGACTTGGAAAGGCTTGAATTCTGCAAAGTACAGATTGTGTGTGCCATGGTTATAGCGGAACAGGCCCTAGACTGAGTCCAGTCTTTGACACTTACAAGCAGTGTGGCCCTGGGCAGATTATTTCTCCTCCCCATGGCTTGATGTTTTCATCACCTGAGTAGCAATGAGGATGAGAAGTGGCTGTCTCATGAGGGTGGATAGGTGCAATGCGCAAGACCATAAGAATGCACTCAGACAGAGGAAAGGTGCGAGCCCTGCAGTTGGGTTCTGTGTCTCCCAGTGTAGATGGAGGCTTCCCTTGGAGCCTCTGGGGCCTCTTTAGTGAGCCACAGTGTTGGGCTCTGCGTTCTGAGCCAGGACTCCTAACCATCGTGCTGCCCATTTGGTGATGCTGTGAACTGGAAAGGGATTTCCCTCAGCCCTACACCCTGACCCCATCCACCCACTGCCAAGACCTTCTAATGTCCTTCCTGGAAGGGGGACCAACTTGTCCCTCTTTGCTGAAGACTTTTCTGGTTTCAGCAGAGACAAGTCTCATGTCCTGGGAAAGCTTGTCCTCAGACCTCTATAGGCTCAAGACACAGAAGAAGCAGCCACCTGGAAGAGGTCTGGACCCACCAAACAAGTCTTGGGGCTTGGTTCTGTCCAGGGCTGCATGATACTGCCTAATTCTGAAGGTCAGAAGGGACACATGGGGGTCGCTACAGGGCTGCAGTCAGTGATCCGCACTTACTTGCTGGGCTGCACACTGTAAGAAGTCTGATTTGGGGGCCACCCAGACCCAAGTCTGGAATAAAACAGCATTTCTGGATGAAGTCAGCCAGATTGCAAAGCCTCTCTATACACTTGGAATGATGATTGGACTTTGATGCTGTTCTCAGAGTTTAACATAAGAGAATCAAATACATGGTACTCTGCAGGCTGAAAAGGACCACAGAAGTGATGGCACTGACTTAGTTTCTAGGTAACTCAAACAGCAGCTTGAAGTGGAAGTTAAGTGAGAGATTTCAGGATTATGTGTTTCATTACTGACTTTAGTTTAGAAAACATAAACTAGGTTGCAAAAGCTCAACCTGGAAGAAATATAATTCTGGTAACAAGAGAGATCCTAACTCCTGAGAGGACAAATCTAAACCCAAATGAGGAAGAAAGTTCAGTTATTGCACGGCCATAGGATCTTTCTCAGCTAGACAAGGTGGCTTAGCTAAGAGCCAGGACCAGTTATGCCTTGGAATTAGACTATGTGCTTTTCTGTGACCCATACTCCAAGCACCTTCAATATTTATGTAGCCAATGAATGCATAGAAATAGATTTTACTTTAACGTGCAAAGACTCACTGGTATTACCTTGGAATCAGAAAATAAAACCCAGGCCAGTAGGGACCATCCAGGGCAAGGGTATGGGCTACTTCTCAGTCCCATGTCACTCAAAAGCATTGCTGACCTGCTTGGTCTACATAGAACCTCTGAATCCTCAGCACACCCCTGGGAGGATGTTTTCACTTTTCACAGGGTCAGGTTTTATTACTCAGTTAACCACTTTTCCCCCTGTAAAAATCTATGTGAACAAAAGAACCAAATAAAAATTCAAATAAATATAGTATAGATTTATTTGGCTATAGCATATAGTTTGTCTAATTAGAACCATTTCATAGAGAAAAATGAGTTCACTTTCCATCATTCTCAAATCTCCCCTGAGCCCATGAACAGCTGCATTGCCATGCATTTGGCCCACTCGTTCTCTGAGTGCACCCTCTGTTTCTGCTTCTGCCTTCTTTCCCACTGTCATGTTATGCAGTGACTGTGGGCTTGCACTATCCAACCTTTCCTAGCTGCATATGAGCTCATTGTTTTGCTATACCAGACATTGCTCTATAATGAGCCTTTCCAAAGCCTGTAGTTGTGAATTTATCCCTACTTAAATTAATATTTAGTGAACAACTCTACACAATAGCTTCTTTGTGCATTGCTCAGGCATCTGTAAGGAGAAGCCACAGGCCTGGGGATTCAAACTCACATTCCTGCAGGCCTGAGGCCTGAGATCAGGATGGCTCCCCTTACAGGCCACTCTCCTTGGTTCTTTGTCACTGCTTGTGTCCTCATGTGGGCCTCCCTTGGTCCCAGCTGTGTTCTGGATAAGAAGATTCACCCTTCTTATCCAGAACACTAGGTATATTAGATTAGGGCTCCCCATTTAAACATATATATATATATAGCATATATGTGTATATATATAGCATATATGTGTATATATATCTGTGTGTGTATATACATGTATATATATGTATGTATATATATATATAAAATGGCTGAGATAATTGTACTAATAATTTCTATCAGTTTTTAGAAAATAACAGTTAATGTTTAGAATTTTTCACCTTTCACCTTAACTCTGTGTGCCCATATTTGCAATCTGAGCAATGACATCGAGAACAGCAACGTATAATACAAAACCCATGGATGAATGCCTCTCACCTTGGTCTTCTAAATAGCTTCTTTTTAGTTTGGTTCCCTCCCTGTTTCCAGCCTGTACAGCTGCAGACTTCAGATGCCCCTGGCATTCAGCTCCCTGCCTTTGGCCTGCTGTTGCCTCTGGGATGAGACCTGGAGGCACAGAGACCCAGAGGCAGCCCTTCCCTAGGAGCAACAGGAAGCAGGAAGATACAGTCAAAGAAATCCTTTCCCTCCCCAGTAAACTGTTTTAAGTCAGTGTCTGAGGACGTCCCCCACAACCAAAAATCCGAGCACATTTCCTGCCAAGCTGCACCTACATAGAAACTGTTGGCTTTGCACTTCCCTCTTTTCTACCTCACGGCCCTCTTGACTGTTATACTAGCTCTGTATCTCCCATGCTGTCCCGTCCAAGCTGCTGCTGATGACCTTTCCTGGAGATGACCTTTCCTGGAGTTTTCCAGTTCCTAAAGAAGGCAGAAGACTTCACTGCAAGCGTACATTTCGTATGCAAACCAGCGCATCCTAACCCCTTCCTACGGGCTCTCACACTCAGGCTGTTGCTCATCACCTATCCTAATCACCTGCGGCCCAATCTCAGTCAAAGAGGTGAACGTTCTGAACTCTACAGCCTGCTGAGCTCTGCTGTGCAGACCAACCAATCTTAAATGTGCTCATCCTGGCTCACTAGTTGCCTCCAAACGAAGTTACTGTAAACATTTTTGCCCCTAGTCTCCACCTGTCCCCCTTCCACCTATCGCTTCCAATTGACTTCATACAGCACAGCACTTCCCCTCCTCTGGGGAACTCTAGCAGCCTTTTTCCTGGTCACTACCATTTTGTTTCTTCATCACCTGATAGCACCTCATCTAAGTAATGACAAAATATACTTTAGAATATTTTCCTTTTGGTGTCTTATCCCTGAATAAACATTAGCTCACAAGCTGTGCCTCAGGCTCCACTTTCTAGAAAGGCAGGGCTAAGGCATTACTCAACTACCTTGTTGGCCTACTAAGTGTCTAGAAATCTATTCAAGCACCATTTATTTAATCCCACTTGAAGTAATGTCTCAGTAACTCTTCTCTTATTGCTGTGACAAATACCCGACACTCAAAATGAAGGAAGGAAAAGCTTATTTAGCTCACAGTTACAGGAAATCTCAGTCCATACTCAGCTGGCTCCAAGGCAGAGGGGCACATGGCAGCAGCAAAGAGCAGAGAGCAAAAGTGGAGGAGTAGCAGCAACAAGGACTACAGAGAGGAAGTCTGAGCCCCTTAAATTGCATTCAGGCTGTATGCTGCAGATTATATGCCCCATAATCCCAGAAGCACTTATACCCATAATCCCAGTTTATCATGAGTTAATCACAAAATCTAGAAGTCCACCCCATGACTGCATGAGGCTTCTGGGGAACAACCAGACACAAACCATAACAAGTAATATAAAATACTTTGTAATCCAGAGCAAATAGGTTTCTGATTTTGGTTGCCTATTGCTTTTTGTGACATAATTCACATGCTTTTTTCTATCCTTTAGAACATTTGAGTGCTATAATTTATTTAGTAGATGCACAGTGGTAAAATAGAAGTTGTCTTATTACATGTTATCTTAAATGATAGTGAAGTTATACATTAAATAAGAGTCCAAAATTTTTGCCTTAACCTCATGTCTAGGGATGGAGCAGACTTTCAGGGACTCGCTTAGCTGTTAGAATGGAGTCAGGCTTTATTATCTGGCCTATTAGAATTTGACCTTCTGAAAGACCTGTGATAGTTAACTGTGTCAACTTTATTTTTTATTTTTTATATTTATTTTATTGAGAAAGAAGTAGCAATGACACAGTCTCAAAACAGGTAAGTAGGACAGTTACAGTAGTTAATACATTGCATATTATTGTCTTGTTAGTACAAGGTGTAAACATGATATCTTGTCTAGACACTATTAGTTCAAAACTTCCTTCTCATTGAACTAAGAGAAAGTAGCTGAATATCTATTCTATTTTGCATATGTAGTTATATACTTTTTTCACTACAAAAGAAGGATCAACTTTAATAGGAAATGTCCAACTCAATTGGGTCATCATAGTCCTAAGTGTGGCTGAATGAGTTTACTGAAGACCAAAGAGCTACAGTAGAGATGTTCATCACTTGACAGCACAAAATGGAAATGAAGATGAGGGCTCACTTCTGTTTCTGTGGAGGAGCTCATTTTCATTTTCATCTTCATCTTTGACTTGTATCCAGCCTTCTAGCACAGGCTCTTCATGTCCAGCACAGACCCTTCAGCCTTCCATCTTAGACCCTTTCCTTTCTGATATGGGCTCATAGGCGACACGATGATGTCCTCCAGGCCTTCACATGGATCTTCTGAATCTCAGGCCTTTCCACTCTTTCACTCTTGACTCTGGGGGCCATTCTAAGCCAATCTTGTAAATTCATATGTATTTATATATCTTGTGTTAAATCTTTTTTCTACTAAGCTCTGGATGATACAAGGAGGGATATCATGTACTGGGGTCCTCTGATTAGGGTATGTGCACTCCGATATTAACCTATTGATGAAGCAAAGTTGATGCAATCTCACCTGCTCTTCTGAGCTCTGTTCCTACAGCAGGGGCTCCTTTAACTGCACTGGCTTTGTGCACATTCCAGGATGTGAGGCTCTTAGCTTGGGGATCTTTGAGTTCCTCCTGCTGAAAAATAATGCTTTTTGGTAAAGCACTCTGAGATTCTTCCAAGAAACCTAGATTCTTGGGACAAGGTATTATTACTTAGCTGATGGGAAACAAATACCCATCTAATAACCATAATTATATTGTCAAAATGGCTTAAAATATCACCTTGCTAGGACTGCAGGGATGTCAGGGAGTTTTGTGACTAGTAAATTGGAACATTATCATGAAATTAAAAGAGAAAAGTTACATTACCAAGTAATTCATTGGAATGATTTGATATTTCAAGGATAACCACCAAGCAATTTCAGGAACATGTAATTATTTTTTCACTCGCTATTTTATGATGCATTAGTACTAGGTACTGGATGGTTGACTGTGCCTTAAAAGTAGAAGGATTAAAAAAAAAAAAGTAGAAGGATAAAGAATAACAAGTCATTAACATATCAAAGTCTACATGGGACTACAACTTGGACTTTATTGTTCCTCTCCTGTTTGTGAGTAGAAAACTCATGCAGTGGTGGGAGTTCTGTGATCACTCCTACAAGAGGCACAGAAAGTATTACAGGGGGTAAATTTAACATGCTTATTGCTCAGTGTTCTCACTGGTTTCTGGGACTTTGCATGTGCTACTTCTGTTATTGAAATCTCACTTTTAAGAGATAGGTAATCTCTGCTCTCAAGAAACTAATTGTGCAGTATGAGAATTATTTTATCCTGTGAGGTGGGTTTGGAATATAGGTTTGCCTAAGGGGCAGTTCTATATGATGGAAGGAATGAAAAACTGGGGCAGCAGAAGAGACTACCCTTGGAAGAGTTTGATGGAAAGCTAAGGGTTTGCAAGATTACCTATCTCTTGCCTCCCTGTCTCACCACCATCAATAGGTATTGCTAAGGCTCTTGTTTGAATCAGGCCCTGAGCAGGCTACTAAGGACATAGTTTAAAAAAAGGTAAATATGGTTCCTGCCCTCATGAAGGTTTTGATATAAAGACACTTTGTATTTGATTTTTCAATTTGGGTTTCTTGTACAAAACCTTCTTAAGTTCATGTTCATGAAAGGAAAGAGAAAGGTAGAACAAAGATGGAACAAGATGCAGATGTTGGAAAGATCTTGGAAGTATCTTCACAGTGATGTGAGTTGAATATGAAATTTGATTTCTCATTTCGAAGAAAGAGAATTACATACATATCTGTAAATATAATATCATGTATGCACCTTGTACGATACCAAAACATTATACAAACAGTTTGCAATGTATTAATTTATCGAATCTGTCTTGTTAAGGTGCCTTGAAACTGTCTGATTGATATTTGTACTTCAATAAAATAAAAAATAAATTAAGAAAAAAGAAAGAGAATTATATAGAAGACTACCTTAAGTCAAACTTCTTTCATGGCATTAACTACAGAAAGTGGCTAGTTATTAGAGGAAAACAGGATGTT
Source organism: Ctenomys sociabilis (assembly GCA_004027165.1). NCBI lineage: Eukaryota > Metazoa > Chordata > Mammalia > Rodentia > Ctenomyidae > Ctenomys > Ctenomys sociabilis. The sequence goes on along the minus strand of PVKA01016032.1, from coordinate 31,114 downwards.
CCTTTTGTGTATAAAGGAATATAGAAAGAAAACACTAGAGTATCTAGTTGGATATTCTATAAATCCCAGAAGCTTTCTGAGTTCAATGACTAAATATAGTAGGCTCAGGAAGAAAGAAAATATAGTGGAAGGAAAAGAACAGATAATTTATCTAAAATGACCCCACTCTCGTGAAATTGCCCAGGAGTGATTGTAATTATCTGAATGTAGTAGGACAAGCAGAAGTGGGTGTCTGCACATGGAAACAAGGCTGGTAAAATATAATCACCTGCCATCATTATCATTCTTTGTTACAAATCACTCCTGAACTTGCATAGCTCCTAGGGCTGCCAGTCACTCCTGGTGAGATTGGACTGCTGTGGTAGAAGCATTCCAGGTGACATGAGAGGTGGCCACCAGTTCTAGTCCCTTGGCCATACTTGATGTGTGTAGGCACAGACAGATGGATGCCTATACCCAACACACACTTCCCCTGAACTAGAGGTCACCTTAAACACTCATCTCAAACATGAGAAGCCAACCCTGCTACACTAGGAAAAAATGACTTTTTCCCTTTAACTCACTCTGATTATAACTAATGTGCCATTTTTTAAGTTAAAAAGCCCTCTATTTTGGACATCTTAAAAATTCAGAATATTTTTTGTTATTATTTTACCTCAAATTAAACAAAATTTAAAAATTTCATACTTAGTTTTAGAACAATTTTAAAAATCAAAGTACATCTCTGAAAACATCCCCAGAATCACAACTGACCACAAGAAGACAAATAACATGATACTGTAACCCCTCTGTCATCCTCTCCACATTCCTGCACTGGAGCTGGAGTCTTCTCTTGGCTACCACTACACAGATGGAAGACAGTTACGGAGGGGACTTTAGGAATTCATGAAAGCTCAGGGAGTTTTGATGAGGCAGTCAGAAAGAGAATAGAAGTCAGCACACCGTGGTTAGCTTTGATGAAGACATAAATGATGGAAATTAAGTTCACAGATGGCACAAAGCTTAGAGGACTATCAAGTAATTTGAATGAAAACACTTAGCATCTAAGGAGACTAAGAATTCTGGAATGCTGAGGACATAGCTCAGCTGCACAGTGCCTGCCTAGTAAGCATCAGGTCCTGAGGTCAATTGCTGGTACCAAAAAGAATTATGTAATACAACCAAGATGAAATAAAGTAATACATCAGGCAAGAGGGGATTTAGGTAAAGCAAAGCCAGGCCCAAGGGCAGCTGATCTCACAGGGCTGGAACAGGCCATCTGGCTGATGCCTTTTCATAGGCTAGAACATAAATCCCTCCTGGCCAGACACATAGTAAGTCTATGGACATTGTCTGTATAGTATCAAGGCAGAGGACTTTGAAGACTGTTCTCAGCTCTACAAATTCTCCATGCTTTCTTTCTGAAATCATGGTTCTCAGTGATGAAATCTCATTGTACTCTGATCTTGGCAGAGTGAAATGATGATAGCCATGATCTTTTATAAGACCATGTATTTCTCTCTTTAATCTCTGTAAAGAAATCAATTTAAGGTTTATTGAAAAGAAGAGTGAATATTTAATTGTCTGATCAATCTTGCATATCCATATCTGGTAGTCTGAGCAACAAATTTGATGATAATGCATAATATAACAACATTGTTAATATTCCATTCTTGTTCTGAAATTTTGTACCATCTGTACTGTCCCATATTGCTTTGTTTCTGTCTTTGTTCTTCTTATTTGTTCTAGTTTTTGTTTTTCTTCTCTAAAATAAAAAAAGAAAAAGAAAAAGAAATCAGCTCTACCCCAGTTTTCATACTATAATGCCAAGTCCAAGAATATTTAAGACTTAGCCAAAGTTATACTGATCAGTGTGGATGGAAAATATTTTTCCCAAGTCATGGGCCAAGTGTAACTATATACATACATTTCATTGGGACAAATGTAAGATTTTCAGTTGGAGTCGCATGCCTAATCCTAAAGCCTAGGGTAGCTATTACACAGCAGAGGTATGCAGGACAAGCAGCATTGTTTTGGTTTATTTCCCTTTCAATCAGCAAGCAAAACACCTCAACTGGCAAAGGCATTTGTGTGATCACAGTCACCTTGATAGATTTTCTCTTTTGTCATCGTGGGTGACATGACTGACTACTTTGAAATCACAAGTGTCATGCAACTGCCACAGCTGACTGAAAGATTGTCCAAGGTCAGTGCATGGTGCTTCCTGCCTCTGAAGCTACACCTTCTCCCACAACCAAGGCCCGGATCTCGGGCTACAGGCACGTAAACAAGCTCACCATCATTCTGAGTTATTCCCTTTTACTGTTACATTTATATACTCCTAGAAACTTGTTTTTTCACAAACTAATGCTAGTTCAGAGCAGCAATTCTATTTCATATTTTTTCATCTGAACTTCAATAGGAATGACACAGAGCTCTGCTGTAACTGAATTATCTCCTCTAAATTGATATAAAGTCCTAAGTACTTCTTCAAAAAAAAGAATGCAGGTATATTTGTAGAGAAGGTTATTAGCCAGTAATTAAAGTAAAAAAAAGGTCAGTGGGGTGAACCTTAATGCAATATTTCTGGTGTCCTCATAAAAAGAGAAAATTGGGAGACAGAGATGCATGCTGAGCAAAGCCATTGAGGGGACACCCTCATTCTGAAGACAGACACATGCAAGCCCAAGAAAGATGCCTGAGAAGAAACAACACCAGCTAATACTTTGATTTTAGAATTCTGTCTTCTAGAGTATGAGAAAGTAGCCTCTTATTAACACCAGGTGGCCCGGAGAATTTTGTTACAGAAGTCGTAGGACATAATCCCAGCTGCAATACTGTTGGAAATGTTTAGCCTTTTGGCATAGATTGGGCTTCATCACCCTCTTGCATGGAAGTCCCCTGGCTTGCGTTTGTATTAATGACTTCACTGGAAAGCACACTACTTCTTGCCAAAGGCAGAACCAAGAGTCAGGCGGGCCCAGTTCCCAGAAAGTACAGCAACTGGAGACTAGGAGGAGGAAGTGTGCTTTTCTCTGCTTTGGCTCTGACACTACTTGTTTCATAGTCCTGCTTGTACTATGCTTCTTACACACCCACAGACACACAGGCACACACACACACACACACACACATGCATGCACTCATGCACGCACATAAGCACACTACAGAGTTCCTGGTGCAGTGAACATTGGGTAAGTGTAGAAATGTCCACTCACTGAGTTCCTGAGAACAATTTCCACTCACCAACTTCCTGAGAACAATTTATTTTTCCATCTGGTGGGGAGAAAAACAAAGGCCATGACCTACAAATCCACTCACAGCCTGGTCTCGGGGACATGAACATGCTTCCTCTTTATAACGCATCAGCATTGTCTGTTTGTGTTTATCTAGGGCTATGATCTATTCATTGTTCATCTGCCTCCCCTGAGAACAAGGAGGTCTGTACAAGCTTTAGGATAGAAGTCCTAGTAAGTGTAAGTGAGGTCAGCCCTCTGTGTGTGGTGGGCTCTGCTCAGGTGCTCTTGCCCCGGAAAAGCCCAATCACTTTCTATTTCTTTGTTTTCCTTAATTACCTCAGTCTTCACTGGACACACCAATTTGTGACCTTTGACAAGGACTCGTAAACGTGTCTGGGGAAGCAAAACCATTGTTGTACCATCATTTCCGTTTTGTTTTATTAAGAATTCATAATTTATCTTGCAATTTTTAGCAGGGTTGAAGACAAGTTATTTTAATATCCATGGATATGAAGAATTAAGAGATGGAGGGAGGAGAAAAGAGAGGAAAGAAATGAAATAAAAATCGTGGGGAGTTGTAAAGTGTTATATATGCACACAGTCCCATGATAAGGAACAGGATCATCAGGTACTACAAGTATATATTAATGGAAGGAGAAATGAGAGAGGAAAGGTATAAAAAAGTTTAAAATGTCATGTAAGATACCGGTTTCCCATGAGGAATGTAATTATTATGTACTACAGACATACCAGCGAAAAGATATTACCAATAAATCAACCAGTAGCAAATGCTGGTGGGGTTGTGGGGATAAAAGAACCCTTCTCCACTGCTGGTGTGAGTGTAGACTGGTGCAAACACTATGGAAATCAGTGTGAAGATTACTCAGAAAACTAAGGTTGGAAGTTCCATATCACCCAGCTATTTTCATTCTGAATATCTTCCTGAAAGAACTAAAAGAGTCATACTACAGCGATATGTGCACATCCATGTTTATAGTGGCATGGATTGTAATAGTTAAATCTTGGAAATAGCCTAAATTCCCATCAACTGAAAATGGATAAAGACGTGCTTTTTTTTTTTTTTTAATACAATGAAGTACTACTGTGCCAGAAAGAAGGATAGACTTGAGATATTTCCAGGTAAATAGTTGCACCTTGAGAACATACTCCTAAGTGAAATAAATTGGACACCCATGTGTGAATACTGCATTGTGTCTGAGGTGTGAGAAACTGAAAGTGCAAACAAGGACAAAAATGTGTACTTAGTATTGTGAAATAGAAAGAAAATGTTCAAAGGGGGAGGGGCACAAGAAAAGGAGCAGGGTAATAGAAAGAAGAGAAAAGTAAAAAAAATGAGAGAAGAAGGAATAAATGGAAACAAAGATTTTGAAAAGAGGAGGAAAGGAGGGGAATGGGGAAAAAGGAAAGAAATTCTATTGTGCACAGGTACAAATTCTCTACGATGAATGTGATTGATCACTCACTATGAATAGCTACAATGTGCCAATAAAATGTTAAAAGAGTGAAAGAATTGAAAACTCCAGTCCTGCCTGATAGCACCAAGCACCACTTTTCTAAGACAGTCTCACAAGCATAACTGGGTTCCAGCCCTTCTTTCTACCTCTCAGCCTCCTCAGCCCCACTTCCCTGTGAGCCTCAGAGCCCTAGACACTTGCAGATTTCTGGCCCCTCGATCTCCCTCTTCTATCTGGACCTTTTCTCTTCTCTGTCCTTGGTCAATCGTGGTTATTATTTAGGGCACACATCTCTTCACCTCGGAGAAGCTGCCTTGGTTTCCCTGCCAGCATCTCAACCGCTTCTGTGATAGTTTTGGATTAGTCTTTCTTCTGGTTCTTCTTTTCCTTTCTTCCAGAGATGGCAGCACTGCTACACCTCCATTCCCAGGCCCATCACTGGGCCAAGCCCAGGGTGGGGGCTTGACGGATGTTGGGCACATAGGGAAGGACAGCCTGAGCTCCTATGAGACACAGAGGAATACAAACCTGTGTTGTGCTTACACCCCCAGAGCCACGCAGCTCTGTTCACCTCTTGCATTTTCTGAGGCCCATGGGGACCACTGACCCCAATGAAGATGATCCCTGCAAAGAGTCCCTTTCTTGAACACTTGCCTAGACCTCAAATGACAGCTTCATTTACTTCCCTAGGCTGGCATCCCCCCTAAAGACTTAATGCTTCCTCTTTGCTTAGGAAGTATATCAACAATGCTGGACATTTAATTCATATCTGTGGACTGAAGAAGAATGAACAGTCTGGGCTCCTGTGTGTGTTGGGGTCAAAGCTAAAGCAATCAATCGTACATGAAACACTGTCAACAAAGTGAAACAGCCAGATGTCTTATTTTCATAACTTCTAATTCTCTTTGAACAACAACAAAACAAATGTTTCATCTGGAAATTGCATTTGTCTTTTAATGGATGTCACCTCCACCTAGAACTTTCTATAGAGCAAGTTCTCCGTGAGTCTCTTTGCAAAGATAGAGCTGGACTCAAACAATGGGAAAGTGGAAAGACGGAGCTGAAAGCAGAGTTTCAGGTGGAACCGAGAATGGCAAAATAGGGACATGAGGAGCACAACGTAGCATAAGTGGTAATGTAAACCAGGCCTTTAAGTTCAGGAAGCTAATATACTCGATACCTGCACTCTGTACCTTCCCAGTCTGGTATTCAGCCTTTATTTCCAGAGACTCCAGAGAGGGTATGTGGGGATATGGACAAGACATGGCTTAGAACCTAATGAGCTTGGGCAAGCAACTAAAACACTCTGAACCTAATTTTCTCATCTGCTTATTTTGGCCAATAACAACACTTAGACTTGCTGTAGGAATAACAAAGGATAAGTTCCGGGAAAGCACTAAACCAAGTGTGCTGCATGCAGGAAACATGTGATTACACTATGTACCTATGTCATAAGGCGTATCCAGTGAAACATGGGCTATACTGAGAATAAGATCAGCAGTGTCACACTGTGGCTCTCAGCAAAGATTAAACTATGACCAATAAAATCAAAAGAATGTACTTTCTGATTGAGAAGTATAATATGCAGGATTCTGCAGGCATCAGTTTGAATCCTTGGCACTTCACATTCTAGTGTTTTAAACTTTCTCCTATCTTTACATAGTCTTTAAAATGGGCTCAATAAAAGGCTCTGTATGGGGTTGATGTGAGCACTAATGTAATGATGAGCTATACAGAACGTGCCAGGCTCAGAGCCCAGCACATGGCCAAGGAGAAGAGTAATAACATTCCTTTGAGCTCATGCCAAAAAAAGAGGAAAGGATGCTCCGCTAGAAGAGGGTCCTGAGTTTGATGTGTTGCTCTGAAAGTAAAATAGTAGAAAGCTACACAGGATGTGATATGAGAAGTCATTTTGGCCCTCCTTATTGATAGGCCTAAAGATATCTTCGACATTACTCGTCACAAACCCCATACCTGAGATCACGGCTGCAACTGGGGGTTGCTCCTTTGTTAAATATACTATCGCTTGGAACATGAACGGTAGTTTCTCCCGAAGTCTAACTAGGAAGTTGAGTGTAGCACACATGGCGTGAAGACCATCTGCAAATCCTCTGTTTCTAATGGGGGCATCAGTGTATGTACTCGTCAGAAATGGGATATTGCTTCTGATTTTGCCTTATGAATAGACAAAGTATGATTTACACATTTTACCCAGGTTAGGAAATGAGTATAACCACACAACCCACTGCTAGAGATTTTCATCCTAACTACACACCTAAAAGCCAAATCCTAATTATATAGCTAGAGGGTGGGCATGCAGACCCAGGACAACACCGTGAAATGAACTCAAACCCCAATCCCCTTACTGCTTGGTCTCCAGGTCCCCCAGTTTAACTAATCCCTTAGGGTGTGATGATGCTTTTTTTTTTGTTTTGTTTTGTTTTATTGAAGTTCAAATATCAATGAGACAGTTTTAAGATACCTTGACAAGATGGATTTGACAAATTAATACATTGCAAACTGTTTTCATAATGCTTTGGTATCATAGAAGGTGCATACATGATATTATACTCACAGACATTATTACATGTGTGTGTCTGGTTTATTTCACTTATGAGTATATGTTCAAGTGGCATCCACTTCAGTATAAATGCTTCAAACTTATCATTTTTAATAGCTGAGTAATACTCCATTATATAGAAATACCACATCTTTTTCAACCATTCCTCATACGATGGACATGTGCTTATGTTCTACTGGTATAAGATTATTACGTGGCACTTACCTGCCCCCTAATATCAAATTATTCTGCTACAAGTCCCTTTGGGGGAAAGATCAAGGGACTCTTGGTTGTACTACTTATAAACACACACACACACACACACACACACACACACACACACACACACAGTGTTTAATATTGTTCATGACAACTCTGGATTTCCTCTGGTTATATGCATCCCTGCCTGCCAGCCTCTTGCCACCAGAAGTACTCTATCTCCTAGCCAGTGCCCCATGTCACTATGTGTCAGAGTTTCCTGGTTGCACCCAGCTCTTACTGGCCACGCAGTAGTTCTGACAATTTTGCTTCTGATGTTTACATGCTGCCACCTGACCCCAGAATTCAACACTAACATTCTCAAAGTTACCCCTGACATTTCCGTTGCCACTTGGGGCCTATTCCACCATGGGGTTTCCCATATTGAACTGCTGCCTAGGAACAGCCACAGAGGAATTTATTTTTCACCCATAAGCCATGCTTGGTTCATTGTGGCATCCAAACTGCACAGTCACTCCAGCAGTGACAAAGACCAGGTATCACCCAGATGTCAAGCACTCCATCATAGAGATTTTTCCTACTTCAATAAAATTTCTGTATCTGCCTTTAAATCCTGCCCTCCCTGGGCTAATCCTTCTCTAGAATTTAGTCAACTGGAATATATATATTGATTAGCTCCTCCCCTTCTTCTGCAGATGTGTTATTTTCTCCTAGTCTAACACTAGGCTAAATTCTTCTAGTTCTTAATCTGAGGGAAATACACAAAATACATATAGATATTAGAGAGAATTACTGTCACTGTATAAAATACCTGTCTCTAGTATAGGACTTTTAGAATCTCTGGACAAAAATAAAAGACGTTTTCATCTTCCAACATGGGATGGGGGCTGCTCCTTTCTTCTTGGCTGCATGGAAACCCAAAGCTTTGAGATTGTTGGACTGTTCACCCAACCTAGGTTTCAGGGTTATAAAATTCACAGAGATGTGCTGAGCCATTGAGTGGAGGTTTTGCACTCAATGGTGAACTGAGTTCACCACCCAGTTCTTTTCCATTCAATGTTCCCTACCAGTGTTGGAAATATAAGTCTCTCCCAACAGAGATGGAGATTTTCTGGTTCCATGAGGAGGTGCAAGCTACCCGGTGGCAGTCCAAAGCCCATTGTTTCCTTTCCTGATGGCAACAAAAGCCATTAAGAGAAGCAGCTGGTTCTATATTTTAGGTTCTGCACTGCCTGCGCTGTCACAGTTCGCCTTCCGTGTGGACCTCGTTGGCTGCACCGCAGGGCAGGTCCCTGTGATCATGGTGCTGCTATAGAGTGCTGGATATTGCTGCCTCTCCCATCCCTCCCTCTTTCCTCTGCACCTGCAAGCTATTCAAAGGGAGTGTTTCTAGGGCCACTTTTCATATTGCATTTTTGAATTTGAGTTCCATCACACTCAAAATGAGAGCCTAAAACCAGAACACATGAGCAGGCAGTTGAACTGAGAGGAGCTGTGGGAGCAGAAGGGAAATAAGTGACTGTAGGGACTGGAGGAAGAAGCACGGGGGTGCTTTGGTTACTCTTCTGTCATTACTGATACAAAATACCTGATTCTTAGAATTAAGGAAGGAAAGGTTTATTTAGCTCACAGTTCGTGGAGGTTTCAGTGCAGACTCAGCTGGCTTGAAGGCAGCGTGAGTGGCACATGGTAGAGGGCAGCAGCTCATGCTGGCAGAAAAAGCAGACAGCAAAAAAGAGAAACAGAGAGAGCAAGCCTCTTTTTCTCCCTTATATTGTATGCAGACGATCAGCCCTAGGGCAGGTGTAGCACTGACACCCGTAATCCCAACATAGGACCATGAATTAATCACAAACTCTAGAAGCCTGCACCATGACTGTATGCAGCTTTGGGGGCAACTGGACACAAGCTGTAACAGGTACGTTGGGAAATGCACCCTCCCTGAGCATGTCGGATCATGTCCAGAGTACCTTGCATAGATTTTCACTTAGGTCCGAGCTGGAGAAGCAGGAAGTCACAGTTTGAGCAGGGTCTTAACTCATGCATTTCCATACTGCCCATGGGGGCTTGCTGAGCAGAAGCCCACCAGCACTGGGACACCCACGGGGACCAGAATCACACATGATGGGTGCTGGTCAGTGGCAATGTAAACATAGGGGCATTCTACTCCTCAGCACTTGCCACCTCTCCAGGGCCAGAGCCAGAGAGGATTTTTTTTTTTTGTATTTTTTAGGGAAGATTCTAAAGGGTGCTCAGGGTCTCACTATTAGATTAGACTCATAGTGATGCTCCTGTTTACAGCCTCCCAAGAGCTGGGACTACAGGCATGTGCCACCACACTATCTCAGTTGGCCTCTCAGCATGTCCTGGGAGTGGGGCTGGCATGACAGGCTTTGGGATTGAACTCCCAACCCCTGGACCTGTTTTATGTGACAAATACTTTTGGATTGACCTGAAGCATGTTAACCAAAATGTCCCCTTCCTATTGTAAGCATTTCATTTGTCTTACTCTGAGTTGATACAACAATAGCAGATGCTGAGGGAATATGTCTCTCAATCAAGTGTGCAATGACAGTTTTGCAAAAACATCTGGATCCTCAGCAAAATTTATATTTGGTTTATCCTCAAGAAAAAAGCAAGGAGGCAGGAGGCTTGATCACCTATCAAGAAATGACGAAGTAGCCCTTCTGCCTGCTTCACCCTGAGGTGCAATTGCACCCTGAGGGGCTCATGTGGGAAGAGGAGGGTCCATCTGTCAGGGATCTGTTGGGACAGGGAGGAGACCATTGTGATAAGGGCTTTGAAGTCTGGAACTTCAAAGCTTTGAGAAATTCTCTATTATAAGAGGTGAACAATTGAATTCACCTTTTTAGCAGATAGTTCTTTTGTTGTAGGAGAACTGCCTTGCAGGTGGAAAAACAGGAGCAATGCCCTTCCAACTCTCTCCTTTCTGTCTCCCCACAGTTATGTGGGTGCATAGTAAAGACCAGACCCTCTGCTCTGGTGAAGAGTGCTGTGCCTCTCTGGACCCCAGCAGCTAACTGCAGCTGTTTGAAAACAGTGCTTTTGTTATGGGCAGAGATTCCTGCACACAACCTGAGTTTCCAGGAAAAAAAAACACTCTTCCATATGACTTTCAGAATTGAACTTGTTCATTTGATACTAGGAGCCAAAACCCTGAAGATACAAAGGGGACATGTGGGCCTGACCACCACCTCTGGCTCTGAGAAGACCTCCTAAACCAAAGCTGCCTGCATGTGTGCAACACATCCGGTGGTTCCAGAATGGAGAGCTCCAGCCAGCATCTTCACACAGCTTTGGGGTGACTTGTATTCTGATTGCCCTATTGGGAGACACACAAGCCAGCCCATATGGGAGGAGGAAGAGACTCTCAGGACTCTCAGCAGCAGCAACTTGGATCAGGAAAGGGAGAAACTTGGTCTCTTTCAGATGAACAGCAAGAAATAAGAGGAACAAAAAATCTTCTCTGGTGGTGTGGTGAGGAAAGTTAACTTTGGTCTAGTGAGAGGGGCATCACAGAGCCTCATATCTTGAGATAGTTGACTAAAGGGAGAGGCTCTTTCCATCTCTGTGACTGGCTCTGACTCCAGTAAGGCTGGAGCTTTCTCAACGGCAGATACATCTTTAGAGTCATCTCAAATGGGAGAGCTTGGCTCAACCTGGCTGGAATGAGACAGCTAGCACTGTCCTGCCCTGTGCTGAGCCAGGGGTGGGAGTGGGATTATCAAGGGGAGATGGGTGGGCAGAGTGGGCTTCCAATGTCTCTTCAGTGGGGGAGCCACCAAAACTGTAGGACTGGGATTCTCTTTTTAACCTTTCAAACTACTTAACAGTCCAAGTTGAACTAATCTGCCCCTTGAGTCACCTGGCACAGAGGGACCAGAGTTGCCCCAAAGCTTTCTGTTCCCCTGTTTACCACCTTCTAGTTGAAATATGCATAGTTAATAAACTCATATAATCATCAGTTTAAGCTATATTTTTCACCCTTTTCATCTCCTCTCACTCCATTTAGTAGAGAAACTGAATCTGAAATGAGCTTTTAATTAAAAATCTCATAATAATGTACAAAATCCAGAAGATAAGGAAATTAAATTTTAAATATGGATTTTTTCTTTCTCCCTTCCTCTCCTTATTTCCTGTTGTTGCCACTTACAAGGTTTATTAGAAGAAAAGGAGACAGGAAAAGTTTTATCATAATAAAGGACAATACTGCAGAAGGTTATTTGGGTGATATGAGTCTACATTTTAACTCATCAATCCAGAAGCAAATGAAGACCTAGACAGCCCCACCTGCACCTGGGGGTTCTGAGACCCTCTGGTCCCATGACCAAACTTGCTAAATAAATGGCAATCCATACTGTAAAATGAGTGCCTTGGAAGATGGAGGTTGACAAGGAGATAAAATGGGCTGAAGGATTTAACAGAAAGGGAGAAACTGCATGAAAGAGAATCTCTCCTGACAAGTAACAAATGTGTCCTCCATTCTAATTTCTGACAGGCTAACAGTGACATTGATTATGGGTTGTGCAGCATTTTCTCCCATAAAAGGAATATAAGTTTTTCAATTGCAGAAGAATCAATGGGAATATTTTTTAAATGTTTAACTTTTATAAATGATATTTAATGCTTTGTGTCCAAGGAAATTTTCAATAGAAAAATTGTTTTGTAGATAGTTCTAATGTATTATTGAATTATAGATAAAAACCACTTTTTAAAATCTTAATTCAGTAAAACAAATATATATGAAAAAAGTTCCTAACTGGGCATAGTGCACATGCCTATAATCTCAAGACTAGGGAGGTAGAGACAGGACAATCACCACTAGTTTGAGGTCTGGGCAAGCTATATAGTGAGTTGAGGGATAGCCTGAACTATGCAGTGGGATCCTGTCTCAGAGAGAGAAGAGGAGAGACAGAGATACAGAAAGAGACAAAGACAGAGACAGAGAAATAGAGATAGAGACAGAGAGTGAAGAGGAAGAAGAGGAGAGGAGGCTGGGGGGAAGAAAGGAGGGGAGGGGAGGAGAGGAGAGGAGAGGAGAGGAGAGGAGAGGAGAGGAGAGGAAAAGAACAGAAGAGAAAAGATAAACTAAAAATGTTCCTTAGTTTGAATCTACAATGGGGTAATTTTTCCAGGCATCTGGGACTGGAAGTTTCCACACCTGGGAACACAGATCACCCTTGAACCTTTTCTGGTAGAGTCAAAAGCAAACTCACGGCTGTGGTACAGTCATGAGGTTTTGCAGTCCACAGTGGCAATGGCCAGCAGAAAGAATTCATCAAGGATACAAATATTTGCATAAGGGATGGTGAGGAAACAAGCATGAGAAAAGCTGAGGATGTGCCAAGGCTCATTATTATGCACTCAGAAGGATGAATTTATTTGTTGTGTGTTTGTTTAAACTTAACCTCATTCTGGAAATAATTTGAGGAAGCCCTACACATAGCACAGCAAGACAAAAAAAAATAGGAAACTGGGGCAAGGAGAAAATACGCTGGCATGACAAGATGAAAACAGCAAGAACTTGTCAAGCAGAAAAGCATGCTGTGAAGTTGTGCATCACTTTTCTAACTGGACCACAGGATTATTAGTAAGATGCACTGATTTTTTTATACAGGTAAGGGCACCTAAGACAGTCCAAATTAATGTTTGGATTAGACTACCAGATACGCTTGTTCCCTTAAAAAGAAATTTAAAGCATTGGTTTCCATTTGATCTGGGAGAGTGTTGGTGAAAAGACTTCAAAGCCAGTTGAGATGTTGTGCATGATGCATTCATTCACTCAGGCAACAATGATACATTGAGTTGAGTTGTCAATAAATATTTGTCTTCAGAACAAAGGAGCTAAGGGACAGAAAGACAGGGTAAGAGACCCCAAACACCTGCCTCTTGGGTGCCTATCTAAATGTCCACTGGCTCAGTGGAATCCAACTTCATCTTCCTGGGAAGCAAGGACCTTCTTCCCATCTCCTTCATGTATGTCACTCCTCAGGCCCTCAGAGAGTCACCAGCCTAAGTACTAGCAAGGGTTCAAGGCACACCCTGATAATCACCGGCTCTCACCATTTCCAACTTCCTCTAACTTCCCCCATTGCTTCCAGGCTTACAGTGTGACCCACTGCCCCATCTGATATGCTCGATGTGATGATGAATGCCTTCCAAGCCTAGGCACTCAGGCTCCTGCAGTTCCCTATCACTTTCTACAAGATTTTCCAGAACTCACTCAATGTGCAGTTGGAAATCTAAGGCACAGGAGAGGAGAGGCCACCTGGAAAAGGACCGCAGCCCTCAGGGATCAGCTGAGGGAGCCTGCACTGAATGCGAAGCATGCTGTGACATCGGGGCTATTTCAGCTCAGGTGAGTCCTCTCAAAGCTGCAGCCTCAACGATGTCACATGGGGAAGAAGCACCACACTGACCTCAGGAGTTTCTCTGAAGCCCCTGTCTTTGGGAGGGTGGCTTGTTACATACCACTGAAATGACTAGTGTTTGTTCTGTTCTTTGTCCAAATATAATGCTGGAAAACATATGCAGAAACACTAGTGGCTCTTTCAAGGTCTTCTCTGTCCGTGGCTGATGAGGATGCCCAAACTGCAAGTGCTCTGCCTTCCATGTAGAGGTGAAGGAGATGCTTTCCCTTTGACTTCAGATCTCCAAAGCAGTTCTTCTCAGGCCCACAATGGCCCTGTGCTTGTCTCAGAGACTATATTTAACTCTAACATGAGTAGGAATCAAAAGGAGGCCAAGCGATGGTAGTGGAGACTGCTTGTGTGCCTTGGGCACACAGGACAACTTGCAAACCCAGACATAGACTGATGACTTTCTCTAGTACTGTGGAAGGCCACTGCACCCAGTGCCTGTGGGGTGCTGGTATATGAATGTCCCTTGGTGTGTGAGCTGCCCTACTCAGGTGGGATACTGCTGAGGCATATGTTCTGCATTATTTCTGTTTGCTCACTGGATTAAGCTCTAGGCCTGCTATGACTGTTGCTTAAAAGTGAAGCTTTTCACACTATCCTTTCTGGGGAAAAACCCAAACTAATTGTGTCCAGTGGTACAATATCTTCTGCCCCAATCTAAGCCTTCTGTTCTCTGCTGAGCCTTGAGTTATGCAGAACACGAAATGATGCCATATAAAGTATAAAGGTGACCATATGAAGGACAATTCCTGGAACTGCTTCAGAAAGTGATAAAAATACGACACACATCCTCAAAGAGAGGGGAAATCTTTTGAGGGGGGCCAATGGCAATATACCTTTAGCTGTATTAAGCTTTATTTAATTTGATCACTCAATACACTTTATCACCTTTTGTATTTACTGAGCATTTATTATATAGAGACACATTATAAATGCTCTTCAGCAAGTAAATCCCAAAGAGTTATTCATATTAATTATCATCTCCATTCTGAAGCAGAGGGGGAGTCTGAGAGAATCTCTGTGGTTATGTAGCCAGTAAGAGGCAGGGCTGGGATTTGAATCCATGTTCAAGCCAGGGAGATAGCTCAGTAGAATAAGCACTTGCCTGGCAAGAGCAAGGTCCTAAGTTCAAACCCTGGTACCGCAAAAATAAAATAATAAAATAAAATAGACGTTGAATCCATATTCAGTGACTCCAATGTTCACCGTTAAACACAATGACATGTACTAGTTCTCAGCAAAGTGCAGCTGTTAGCACTTTGTTAGCACTTTGCTTTAACAAAATAAAGTGACCCTATGCTTTCAGTGCATTTCACTTCAGATGCATTCCAAATACTAAAGTTTAAGAGAAAAAGAACAGTGTCTGGTTAAGCAGATCTACAGCTTATTTAGCCAGCTTTGTACACTCATTCCAAACATGATATGGACTTTGTTTTTCCTCTCTGAGGCCAACATGGGTGGATGGAGGATACAGAGTAGAGGACCTTAGCCCTTATACAGAGCAGCTTTCTACATGTTCAACAGCAAAGCAGGTTTCTTGAGCA
The DNA here is from genome assembly GCA_004027165.1 of Ctenomys sociabilis. NCBI lineage: Eukaryota > Metazoa > Chordata > Mammalia > Rodentia > Ctenomyidae > Ctenomys > Ctenomys sociabilis. The sequence continues at coordinate 15,658 of PVKA01016032.1, read as the reverse complement.
ATTTTTTGATTACTAAGAGTGTTCAAGATAATGTTATAGTGCGGAGTGGGGGGGGGGGTTGCTTCTAAAAAGAAAGGAAAAATAATGCTACATGTGGCTCCTCCTAGTGGTGTGGAGGACTTTGTACATCCTGTGGTGGCTAAACAACAAAAACATTAAGAGCCCTGCCAGCTCCAAAACTTGAAACAACAAATTAGGTGGTGCCTATTGGAGTAGGAAACAGTTATGTACATCTGTTCATAAGACACTGCAACCTCTAAGATGGCCCTGACCTTTATGCGCAAGCTCCTCTCCTGCTGACTGCTGTGCAGGGCTTTTTGAAATATAAATATGTATGTGGCAGACAGGCAGCAAGGGATTAGTGGCTCCTGCATGGTAAGTGGGCACCACTTCCATGCACAGAACCCACAGTAGTTGACAAGTACTAAAACATTTCATCAGTCAACCCCTGATTTCCACATGAACACTTTGAGAGAGGTTTCTTATGTTGAGGGATGGGGGACTCTGAAGCTAACAATGTGCCCCAAATCCCATGTCATCTATGGGTGGCACCAAAATCACACTCTTTGTCCTCCTTCCAGGAAGGCTCGCTCACAGAAACCGTGAGGTGGCATCGGCCCATTCCCGTCTACCACCAGCTCCAATCCCTGATCTGCTGATGAGCTCTCCTGGGTTTTCATAAAAGCAAGAGTGGCTTACCCAAAAAGGGGGGGACTTTGTGGTATAAGAAGGCTGCATTTTATTCTGCCAGCTCCCACAGCATATGTGCAATTAATGAACTCACTGAAAGCATTGTTTCTCAAATCATTTTTTCCTAAAGCCCATTGCAATTGTGATTGTTTTATAATACCCACTGCTGTGACATAAACTACTATTAGTAAACACCAAACATGTTTAATATTCTCACCAAGCAGGACGGCTGCCAATGTAACACCCAGGGTTATATTTTCAGTTGCTGTTTTGACCTTACCACTGAGACCACTGAACATCAAATGCAACCCAGCCCAGGTAAGCTGAGCTTGAAATCAAAGTCTGCAAATGCAACTTAAAAATATAAGCAGAGCAGACTTTTTGTGGGTTTATTGGGTTATTTTGTAGGTTTTATTTTATTTTATCTTATTTGGTAAAGGCAATTATTTGGAATTTTTTGCTTTTGCTCTGTTTTTATTTTCTTTGTTATTACCAAAGGAGTCCTTGCTTTATAAATAATTTTGTTTAATATTCTTCAAATTGCAACTTTGCAAAGCAGTGCCAGGCTGGGAAGTAGGAAGACTGTCCTGGATGCTAGCCCTGGGGAAACCATTGAAATTATGATGACCTTGTTTTTGAAGGAAAAAAAGAGGCGAGGAGGACAGGGTGAAAGAAAAGGAGAAAGAGGGAAAAAGCAGACAACAGAGAACAAGGACAGAGGGAAAGGCAGTGAAAATTTAGTAGGACAAAGAGGAGTGAAAGAGGAAGATAAAGAGAAAGAGGACAAAAGGGAAGGCCAGGACTTGAACACGCAGCTGTTCCAGATCCACAGCTCTGACTCTCTGCTAGCTTGTGGACTTGGTTTCCCACTTCTGGTTGACACAGTGTTTCCAGTGCCACATCAGCTGTTGCACACACAAGCATGAAAATGAGCCCCTCACTACTGCCATCAACCTCAGAGCTCCCTCTGATGTAGAAAAGAGCAGATGTGTGCACTGCAACCTGGAACTGTGGCACTGGACTCAGTTGTGTGCTGTACCACACCCAGGTGAGAAAAGCATCCTGCTCTCCTGACACCAGGCCTGACCATGGGCTGGCTGTGGCCAGTGGAACACATCCAGGGATGACAGGTACCATATCCCTCAGAACCAGCAGTACCAAGTGTCTGCTTCTGTCCTGCTGCTCTAGTAGTTGCCATTTCTACATTCTGGCATGGGCCGCAGTAAAGGGGCAGCTGACAGTAAGACTGAGCTGTCCCAAGGAAGCTAGACAATAGGACTAAGATGCCACTCAAAGTTGGGGGTTATTTGTTGTTACAACATTACTCTGTTAATGTGGGATCTAATGGGGAGGGGATAGGGGCAAGCATAGGAAATCTATATATTTTTTAAATTAATTTTATTGAGAAACAAATAGCAATGAATAGTTTCAAAACAGGTCAGTAGGACAGTTACAATAATTAATACATTGTATATTGTTATCTTCATAATGGTTATTCACAGTACAAAAGGCAGACATGATGTCCTGTCCAAACACTATTAGTGCAAATCTTTCTTCTCATTGAATTAAGAGTAGTTGTATATCTATCCTAACTATTCTCTATATACAGATACAAAATAATCCTTCAATTATTTTGTATCCCCTTTTTTGTTTAGTTTTGTCAGAGATGGGTATTCCATTGCTATTTAAATATTGTAGGTACGTGAATTGAGCAAAATGTTCCAATATACTCCAGTAGTCCATAATAGTAATGGATCATCCATAGGACTGGCCATGTCAGAAGTTGTTGACTTGAGCTTTTTACAGTTCAGCATATTAATATGATGTACAGTGTGCCTAAAGAGAGTCACATGGAGAGAAAACATTTTCTCAGGCTTTTACAGAGAGCAAATTGGTCAAGCAATGGCCGTGACTCATCCACATGGCTGACACTGACAAAAGATCTACACAGTGCAGTACAATCAGGATCAATCCTGAGGGAATTTGACTGATCTTATCAGATACAAAAGTTATATTTCTTATTATGTAGCTCTTGCTTTATCTTGGTCTTAACCATCCAGCAGAAAAATATGAAAATGAGGTATAAAAAGGAAATCTATATTGTTGAGGGTGGTAGGATTTATTGCTTCCCTCCTCCAAAAGGTGGCAACCTGTAGGGGGCTCAGAGCCCCTCCATCCCGCTGAGATGTCTTCTGGCAGCAAAGCCATGCTCTAGTTGTCTTTCCTACTAAGTGTGTACACTCACTCAGTCTCTTCTTAGCCCACCTAAATAGCCCTCCTCCTATCCTCAGAGAAACCCTATAGGAGAGATACTTGGCCTATCCTCACCCCACAGGGAGAAAGCTAATGCTCAGCTCCAGCCAGTAATCACCTGAGACTGCTCTGTGAGAAGGTGGCAAAGTTGGAATCCAACCTGGAGTTTGATTTAAGGCCTCCATAGTCCTAACATCTGGGACCTCAGGTTTCACACGCTCCATAATACATATCTCCTGAGGGGCTCTTTAACCCTACAGATCACCAGGAGTTCTCCTCTGGGTCCCCTTAGGCTGCTGATTGTTACTAGCCTATTAGTTTCTGCAAAAGTCCCGGGTGATTCTTATCTTCATGGGAGCTGGGAAATCATAAGGAAGGATAGGAATGGATCCTTGTGGAACTGAACCTTCTGGAAGAAAAAAGATGGTGCAGGGAATGACTTGGGGGGTGTTTATTCTGACAGATGGCAAAGAGAAATTGTCCCCTCCTGTGTATCAAGGCTCTCTCCAAGGCCTTTCCTGTACCTAAGAGTCCAGGAAAATAATCCAGGGAGCTAGAGAAGAGCCCTCAAGCACCTTCAAGTCATCACTGCATTGCTTACAGCTTTAAAGAGGGGTGAGGAAGATGGCTCCAGTAGAAAAAGCACTTGCCTACCAAGCACAAGGTCCTGAGTTCAATCCCTGGTTCTGAAAAAAAAGAACATTAAAGAGAGAGACTCAGGAGGACCTGTCTGACAGCAAGCAGCCCTCAGGGACATGCCTAGGAGGCAGTGATCCTTGCCTTCTGAGATAGCTCTGCAGACCAAATCTGAAGTACTTCCCACCACAACCCAGCTGTTCCTTGATGTGCATGCTGACTCTCTCCCAGAATACCTATGTTTCCTCCTGTTTCCCCTCTGAGAATATAAGAAAGGCTGCAAAGGTGTCCATGCTTGGCTGGCAGTGAGCCACCTGTCCTGCTTTTCTCTTCCTACCTGTTCAAGTCCCACAGGTGTCTCTATATCGAGCTTCATTCTTTTTTTTTTTTCTTTTTTATATTCTTTTTGACAGAACTGGGGATTAAACTCAGGCCCTTGCACTTATCAGGGAAGTGCTTATTCCACTGAACCATCTCCTGGGCCACTCTAGCTTCATTCTTGACCTCTCACTTTGAGAACAGATGTGAGTCTTATGAATCAAACTGCAACACCTTAAGGGCATGGGCTCACACCAACACTTTGGATTCTCCCCTTCTTTGATGAGCCTACATCCTGAGCCTTTCCCACTGCTGGTGGCCTGACACTGACCTGCTGGGCCCTTAAAGAGTAAAATCCTCCTGGGAGAAGAGGAAGCCACTAACCCAAGGCTTCCTATAAAGTCCAGTGTGTGGATAATTTGGTGATGGAAGTAACTGGCACATGACCTAAATCAAAGCCCCTTGCATTTCAATCGGCAAACAAATCAGCTGAGGGCCTGTCTATGCCTTCTTGTCTAGTGCAGAAGAGGGAAGATCATGGAGGCTTGCCATGCCTAAACTGGACGCAGAAGATGCCATTGCTACTGCCTCACTCTGAGTAGATTGGAGGCACTGCAACTTATCCTCAAGAAAACTCAGCCAGAAATATCATTTGGTGTGTTTTCAGCTTTCTCTTAGTATAAAATAATACCTGAAGTGGTAGCCATAAAAAGAGAAAAGGTGTTTTGTCTCACAGTTTTGAAGGCTTCATTCTATGGTGCGCTGAGCCCTTGCTTTTGCACAGATAACTTGGCCAATAACTAGAAGAACATGTGACAGAAGCAGCTGCTCGCCTCATGGGACTTAGTTCCCTCGACCTTGTAAAGCTTCTCCTACCACAGTGCTAACAGCAGTCAAGTCTTGAAAATCAAGTTGAAGAAACGTACCCGAACCACAGAATCCAGGAAGCCTTTCCTGATTTCCCAGATCCACCCTGCCTAGACTGGAAGTCTATTCTGCTTGCTATGGCCATAATAATCACACAGCAATCAACTACGTAGCCTCTGTAAACACAGAGCTCTCTGGAGAACAGAACTGAGGGTTCCACTTTCCTTTTCTAGCCCCTGGCATATTTTGTGCTAGGCTTTCAATTGCCTGGTGTTGCATGAAAGAATGAACTGCACCATGTCTGGGCAGACAAAATTATGTGCATCAAATGCCTCGAGCAAAACGCACCAAGCTTGTGCTGTGAAAGGCCAGATACTAAATATTTTAGACTTTGTTGCAAACCATATGGTCTTTACCACAGCTGTTCAGCTTTGTGGAGTAACATGTAAACCATCGTAAACAATAAATACATGTGTAGGTATGACTAGGTTACAATAATGGTATGTGCAAATAAGCCATTGGTTGGATGAGATCCATGGACAATAGTTTGCCAACCACCTGGTCTAAAGAACTTCCTTGTTAGTTTGGGCAATCAAGAGTCTAATTCTTTTGGTTCCTTCTGGCAGCATCAACCAGCTATTTTGCAAAATTCAACGAGGCCTGCAAGTATTATTGAGTAGTTCTATATAGTGCCTTGAAAATGGGAACAAAACTTATTATCTTCAAATCTCTCAGTTCAAAGACACTCCCACCTCAAAATGAGGATTTAGTGAGTTTGACAGTACTGAAAACCTTAGCTTTTGTTGTTAGTGTGGCCTAGGTGTGCTGCTTAGCTCCTCCTGTAGCTTTCCTCCAAGTCCAGGAAGCAATTCTAGGCTAAAGTTTCAGTGTGGAGAAAGGAAATCTCCACTTACACACTTTAGCTCCAGCCCCATCTACTCTCCCCATCTAAGAGAGCTCAGGTGAGTGGAATCAGAGAAGGCATTTAGCAAACACAGAGGCTGCTACAGTGTCCCAGGCCTCCTGGCAGCCTCCCTTTTCTTCTCCCTGTCTTCCCAACCTCAACTAGACGAAAACATTGCCTGCTGAGAAGATGTGATGATTGGAATCCGATGATAGTGTTAGGCAAGGTCTCCTGGCTTCCCTGGGAGAGTGGCAAGAAATGTAATAAGTGCACAGATTGCACCTTCCCATCCAACTGTTCCCACAAGATTGGCTTCTCACTTTGCAAGATTCCCCAGGCAGGCAGTGCAGGACAAAGAAACACCTCCACATTTTAGTGCGGATAGCTTCTGTGTCCTCTCACATTCTCATCTCCCCCTTGACACTGTGCATGTTTTCTTTCTCAGAGTCCTTTCACTCACTCCAGTGTTTCCTAGATGTGTGCCAGGGAAATTTATGACATTTCCTCATCCCTTGGACAAAATGCCCAGTACCTGTCAAACTAGAGAAGGGGTGGTTTACTTTGGCTCACATTTTAGTCCACAGTGAGCTGGCTCCAAGGCAAAATGGCATGGCAAGAGAAGAAAGGCTGTTTACCTCATGGCATCCAGGAAGCAGAGAGCAGAGTGAGAGGAGCAGCCACAGAACTAGATAAACCTGTTCAGGCCATGTCCCCAGTGACGTACTTCCTTCAGCCAGACCTGCCTCTCAACAACAAGCTACCTGTTCTTATCCCATGCTCCAATATTCTCCCCACAACCCTGCATATGATTGCATGTGGCTGGGGTGGAGGAAGTGTATCTACATATAACCATAACATCCCTCCCTTTTCATTTAGTCCATCTGTAAGAGTTTCCAAGCTCTGAAATTCACTGCTAAAAGTACAAATGTAAAACCTTCTCAGAGAATTTTGCCAAACTTGTAGCTGTGAGCCCCTGTAAAAAATCAAAAAGAAAGTTGAACACTCCCAATAAACAATGGCACAGGATAAACACTCCCCTTTCAAAAGGAAGGGGAGAGGGTGACAAAGAACTGAACCAACACAGGACCAGAATTCAGGGGACCAGTTGTTGAATCCAGTAGCTCTGTAGCTGACACAAGAAGCAAGTAGTGGCCATGAGGTGTGAACTCCAAAGGGCTTAATGATCCCATCCCATGGCACTGATAGTGACTGCAACTCATGGCTCCTCCCTTGGGCTGGTTGCTTACTCCTTGAAGCTTCCTTCAGATATCCCTCACTCCTGGCCTGGGTCTCCACAGCACTTCAGGCTTCAGTCTCATACCTTCATGTACTGCCTCCTCAGGGACAACTACCTGGCTTCCAATGCCTTCTTGTGAAATGTAGTGAAGTCTTCCTGACACATAACTTCTGCATTCTGCCTGCCTGCAAAAGCAACACCATGCAGGTAATCCAAGGTGTGCTGTAGCTTGAGCCATAGCCCAGCTCCATTGTATCATGGGTATAAATATCTCAAGGCATCTGGATGGCTGAGCACTAGAATCCAAGTCCTGGGAAGCAGGTCCTGGGCAGCCATTCTGGACCAGGGTGCTCTGGGCTCTTTTCTCAAAGCAGTCTTTCACTTCTGCACCTTTTGCCCTGTGAAAGATAGAGTTTTGCTTTTTCCTCACTCACCCTTGGCACATTTTCCCTATTGATCTAAGGTATTTGGCTTCTTTGTGAAACTAATATTTTCAGCAGTCAATGTGTTCTCTGATCTATCTTTACAGGAGCTTCCTTTCTGGAAAAATTGAAATCTTTTTAAATCTTTTTGCACCTGATTTTTGGTATGGATCTAAATAAAATCTTCCAACAGTACCCAAGATGCAGCCTGAATACTGGGCTGTACTGAGATTTTCTCTGCCAGATTAATTACTCAACCTTAATCTCAGTTTACACAAAGTCTCAGGACATGAGAAAAATGTAGATAATTTTTTTCTACCAGACCATAACATACTTGGCCTAGAATCCAACTGCCAATGGAGTACTTGTTTCCAACTGAAACCCCCAAGTCTGGCCTTTACTTTCCACAGTTGTATCAGCATTCTAGTCTTCTGATTTCCTACCTGAATCTCCCATTAAACTTGTTGCATGCTTGAATTATTCTAGTTAATGTCACTACAACTTTCCAAAGTCCTCTCATAAACCAACTCCAAAGGCTTCTGAACCCCATTGTCAGGTAGCATCACAACCATGACTTAATTGTTCTTATACAAAAACTTGTCTTAGTCACTGTCTTGTAACTGAGACGTAATACCTGACACACACAAATTAAAAGAAGAAAGGCATATTTTGGCCCATAATTGACAGAGGTTTCAATACAATGTTGGCCTATTTCAAGGGAGAAAGACATATTGAAAGGACCTAGGTAGAGAAAAGCTACCTGCACAATACCATCCAAGAAATAAAACATCAGAGATGGTCCAAGAATAAAGGTCTATTGTTCTAGGCATGTCCACAGTGATCTGCCTCTTAAAGCCAGACCCCACCTTCTGACTGTAGTGACACCACCATCCAATCACCTTCCATACTCATGAAACTTTTGGAAGCCATTGTAGGTCTATCTATACCAACCACTGGAGAGCCTACACTGAAACGTAAAGAAAGTCCTGGAGAGCCCTCTCTTATTGCCACCACTATATATATGAATCTATAAATGTATCTTCCAATTTGTGTACTTCAGGGCTACCCTTTTAGATGGCTGTGCTTTCTATGAAGGAATGACCATGTTCATTTGTTCAGTTCTGTGGATCCAGCATGAAAGATGACTTTCCGAATACAACACAGCTGGCCTGGCTTATCCAGTCCCAGTGATGGATTCCTTCGTCACTGTGACCACAGCATGGTACCAGTGGCATCTAGCTCACTCTCAGCCCTGTCCAAAGCCAAGCATAGTGCCTCATGTATGACAAATATTTTTTAAATTAATGTAGAAAGGTTTTCATAAAGCTAATTCAGTTGATTTAAGGAACTTGGTTTGAAAATTATGTGACTTTCCCTTTCTATTGTAAAAACATTGTTTTAAAAATGATGGTGATAATTGATAGTAGAATTTTTTCTTTGACAACATATTTGGTAATTTTTTAAATGGCATGTGAATTTGATCACAAATTATTTTGACACATTGGAATTTCATAAAATTCGAGATGTCTCTGCCCTATAATCTTTCACTGAAACTATTAAGATAATCCATATACCAGAAAAATATATTCTTTTACAGTATAAAGTTTAGTAAGTTTTAGAATATTTATAGTCATGCACCTTCTACTACCTAACTCTACAACGTTTCACTCTCTAAAAAGTCTGGCATTTATCAGAATTCAGTTTCAATTTCTCCCTTACCATAGCACCTTCTGAAATGATGCCATCTTTTAATATACATTTTATCTCTATAGATTTGCTCATTTTTAATGTTTTAGATAGATGAAATTATAGATTATATGACCTTTTGTGTGTGGTATATTTTAATTAGCATAACATTTTTCAAAGTCATTCATGATGTACCATGAAGTAGTGGGATTTTCCTCTATATCTGAATAATATTTCATTTTATAAGTATAGCACAAGAGCAGGGGATTTGGCTCAGTAAAATAAGTGCTTGCCTGGCAAGCACAAGGTCCTGAGTTCAATCCCTGGTGCCACAAAAAAAAAAAAAAGGATTTATATAATTACATCACTTTGATGCTTGCATTAATTTCAGAGAAGGGTTTTAGATTCAGAAAGAAGTGGGTTCAAATCTTGACTCTAACAGGAAACAGTATGGAAATAAACATAGAGTTGTTAATAGAGATTATCTTCAGTATAGGACAGAGAGGTTATAAGTATAGCACAATTTATTTGTTTGTAAAAGAGTTGTTTTTGTCTTTTGGATATTGTGAATGAATCTCTTATGAACTTCCGTGCACAAGTTTTTGTTTGACTACCCATTTTAGAAGCCTTTCAGCATATATCTAGAAGTAGAAATTCTTGGTCTTATTAAATATTCCAAGTTTAATTATTTGAAGAACTACCCAATTGTCTTCCAAAGCAGGTGCACCATTTACATCATCTCCAACAATTTATGAAGATTTTAATCTATCACCTCATCAGCTTTTTTGTTTGAGACAGTCTCACCATGTAGTTCTAGCTGGTCATGAACTCAATGTTTAGCCCAAGTGTATCTCAAATCCACAATCCTTTTCATGTTGTCATCCATCATACCCATCTTCATGAACGGCAGTAGTGGGTAACTGTGGCTTTGAAGTACATTTCCCCACTGGTTGATCATGTTACGTGGTGTTTCTTACACTTTTTCATCATTTGTGCATCTTTGGCCAATTTAAATCACTTGCCACCTTTATTTGTTTTCCTGCTATTGAATAATAAGAGTTTTTATATGATCTTCATTCTATTTTCTTCCTTTCTGTAGTTCATCTTTTAATTTCTTGATAGTATCTACTTGACATTGAAGAGTCCTTTATTTTGATGAAGTTTAATTTGTCTAGTTTTTAAAATTTGCGTTTGATGTAATATTTAGGAAAACACTGCCTAATCTAAGATTACAAAGATTTATAAATATGTTTTCATCTAAAAGTTTCACAGTTTTACCACTTACACTTTTATCTTTGATCCATTATTGGTCTGTTATGTATTGTGAGGTAATTTTTAATATTTATTTTCTATTAGTACATTTTTGCCAAACATAATCATTTCACTCTTCATAGGGTTTGGACATCACACATCTTAATTCATTTTGAAAAAATGTATTTAGTACGGTTCTACAGGGTCTCACAACACAGATCGGCCTCATAGCAAACCTCTTGTTTTCAGCCTCTCGAGCACTGAAATTACAGGTGTGCACACCACATCCAGTCTCATTCTCCATCTCAGAGTGCCCTGGAGGTGGGGACAGCATAGAAATCCTGGGATCAAACCCTGGTCCTTGTGCCTGTCTAAAAAGGTGCTTTAGTCTGCCAAGCTATCTGACCGGTCCTTAATTCATTTTTTAAAATCACTTTCCTTCCTCTCCCTCATTTCTCCTTCTCTCTCCGTCCATCTCTTGGTTGTTTCCCCTTTTGCAAAAGATCTATCTTCCTATTTCTATTTTCTCTATTTTGCTTTGCTGAACTATTTTTTATATGGTGTGAGGAAGGGATAAAAATTAACTTTTTGCATATGAAGAGCTAGTCCCAGCAATATTTTTTGAAGACTCTGCTCCTCCTTGAAAATCATACTAGCTTTCTTGCCAAATCTTAATTGACCATAAACATACAGGCTTATTTTCAAGTCTTTTTCATTAATCAATATGTTTACATTAGTACTTCACCTCGTTAAATAATTACATTTTAAGGAAGTTGATAGTAAGCTTTTAAGTCAGAGTGAATTTTTCAACTTTGTTTCTCATCATGATTGTATTGTCTCTTCTGCAACTCTTGAATTTCCATATACATTTTAGAATCACCTCATCAATTTCTATTTCACCAAGGACTTGTGAACAGCTATAGTTGTCTCTAAAGAGAGATGATGGTTCCGGTCATGACTTCCAGCAACGTGTCATGCAGCCCACACAACTCTAAGTGTTTTCCAATACCAGTTCTTCCTCCAGCAGAATGACAGAAAGTCTGGAGAAGCCTGCCTAGATGGACATACTGTAACACTCCTCACTTAGAACTCCACTAGTTATAAAACCTCGGCTAAACCTTTCTAGTCCTTAAGTTTCCAAAGCTAGGGCTGGGGAGATGGTTCAGTGGAATAAATGCTTCCATGGCAAGCACAAGGTCTTGAGTTCAATCCTTGGTTCTGCCAAAAAAAAATTTTTTTTTCCAAAACTTTCTCCTTTTCTGTCTCTTTTTGTAAGAAGTGCTGTCATTGTTGAAGAACTTTGCTACTGAGACTTCCCAAAGCACAGTGCAATTGCCTGCAATGGTCCTCCTGCAGTACTGGTTAATCTTCTTATTTATCCAGATCCCCACAAGAGCAGAATCCCTGATAAACATCCCATTGATTGTATGGTTCCCACTTTGCCCAAGTCTGTATTAGCCTACAAAGATACCATGATGCCAGTTTTTCCCAGACCTCTAGCTTGTTACTGGTAAGCTTGTACTTAATCCTAATATGGTACTGGAATTAAACTAGTAACTGTACGAGCAAATCCTAGGCTTTCACATTTCCTCAAACAACAACAACAAACATCCAAAAGCAAACAAATCAGCATGAGCCTGCGCCCACCATGCTGCAGGTCTTATTGAGCCTCTCTGCCCTGTTTACCTCTTGACTGAGCCATGGTCAGAACAACTAAGTCCACTTTGAGGCTCCTGTGTCAGAGTCCAGGCTGAGTGGCCCAAATCCTCACTGCTGACCTGCTATGCAGCCACAGGAGCTTTTAGCTACCACCTAGGTTTGAGAAGAAGATAAGGGAAAAGGAAGAAAAGTGATAGATGCATTTGGGAGGGAGACTGAGAGAAAACGAATATGAACTGCCTACCTCCATGGGGAGTAAGTGTCTTGTGGGATTGAAACATCAGTAGGAAGAAGATAGAAAGTGTCCTCCTCAGAGAAATTAAGATGTTCATGGTGCATTCCTGTAATCCTAGCATTCTGAGAATCAGGGGCAAGAAGATCACAAGTTAAAAGTCTAGCATGGAAAACTTAGCAAGACTCTGTCCCTCCAAAATTTTTAAATGTAAATACAGAGTAGGGTGGGAGAAGCTGGGGGTATAGCACACTTCAAAGGTTCTGAGTTCAGACTCCAGGACTGCCAAAAGTAAAGCAAAGTAAAATAAACACACACACACACACACACACACACACACACACACACACACACCACATAAACCAACTCTAAATTCTATTATAGTAAACATTGCAAAGAAACTCCAAATGCTGCCAATGACAGGTCCTGAAGGAAGCCCTAGAGATTTCTCAGGCACCCCCTTCCCTCACCACCTTCCTCCATGAGAGCTGGGAACTTTTTATTGCCTTAAACATGGCGTGATTTCTCAAGCTATGTGATCCACATTTGCAACATGAAGTAACAAGTGTTACAATGGAAATGTCAAGTATGATAAATGGAAATATGGGAATAGAAAAGCAGAAGAGCTGAGATTCAGCTGGCTTCTTTGAGGATAAAGCACATGCAAATAATCTCTGACTCCAAAATCCATCCTAGTAAGAAGTTTGGAGATGGTAACATCTGTGATTTTTTTTTTTTTTCCTATTTCCCATGTCCTCCCTGGGACATGGCAGGAGCCCAAGGAAGATATGTTTAACTGATTCATTGTTCCTTCCACCACACAGGGAACCCAAGACTCAATTAAAATAAAAGCTGACTGGTATTCCCATCTCCAAGAGGTGAGAATCTCTAAAAATAAACAAGAATATACCAGAACTGGAAGAGCCAACAAAATAGCTCAGCAGATTGAAGTGCCTGCTTAGGCAAACTTAGCAGCCTGGGTTTGATCCCAGGCTTGCCCTGCTGGCCCCAACCCCAACCCCAAGGTACAGGGAGACAGCTATTGAGACTGGTAGTGGTGGTGCACATCTTTAATACCAGTTCTTTGGGATGCTGAACATAGGTGGATCACTATGAGTCTGATCTATGTAGTGAGAACCTGTAGACTCTGTAGACTCTTAAATAAAAAAAATATAGTAGAGCTGGAAATAAAGCCCTTTTCATTAGTCATGACTTTTTCCCAAACCATTGTGCCCTTCTTTAGGTATTGGTTATCAGCAGTCATTCAATGTACAATTCAACATCTCTCTCCCTTCCAAGAAAATGAAAGGCAGAGATGAGGTCAAGAGTAGAAAACATAATGCACAGAAATATGGTGTTCAATATTGCACAAAACTGGCCCAGTTTGGGAATATAAACTGGCGAGATCAGCTTTGGGCAGTCGCTTGGCAACCTCTAGCAAAGTGGATGGATAAAGCATTGCCAGCATCTTCTCACAGGTATACTCCCCAGGGAGATGTCCTCATGCAGACAAGAAGAAATGCACATAGAAGTTCGTTGCTACTGATTTTTTAAAATTAAACTGTGAGAAACTTGCAACGACTTCCCATAAGGGAATACACCAATGACTTGGGGTTCTGTGTATCATGGGTACCCAGAGATTAAAATAACTGTTCTTATATGCAAGTAGAAACATGAGTGGGTCTCAACTCCTACTGCTGAAAGGAATAAGCAAGCTGTAGAAAGATACAAGGAAGACTGAGTTCTTGGATCAGGCCACTCTAGAGACCATTGCAAAATACCACTCTAAACAACAGAAACTTAATTTTTTTTGTAATTCTAAAAGCTGGACATCTGAGATCAGAGATCCAACACAATAAGGCCTTCTTCCTGCCTTCTAGATGGCTTCCTTCTAGCCTTGTGCTCTTTGACCTTTCCTTGGTTCCTCTATTCAAAGAAAGAAAGGGGCATCTAGATCTTTCCTTACCAGAACATTATTCCCATTGTAGGGGCCTCCACATCATGAATTAATTGTTGTCAAAGTCCCTATCTCCAAACACCATCACACTGAGAGTCAGGGTTTCAATACATAGCTTTGGAGTGGGGACACAAGCATTTAGTCTGTGACAAATGTCAATTCTGGTCCCTGCTGTGGCAGATGGTACTGAGTGGGCCTCAGGCACAGAAAAGATCATAAATACACTAACATCCACCCAGCCAACTAGTCAGCTATATTAGAATACACTGCCATCTTAGGACCAACCCTGTGTTTTTTTTGTTATACCATGTTGGTCTTTAGCAGTGACACACCCACTTCCCTCTGCCTCAGCTATCATTGTTGCTATTCTTCTAAGACTTGATATCATTGTTACTATTTTCTTCTGAGGTGTTGCCCTTTACTCTTCCTTACCTCTGTCCCATTTGCTGGAATTCAGCTGACACTGGAGTGTGGGGCTGAGTGGTGAGTAGGTTTAAGATTTCCTATGACTGGGCCCTGATTACATTGCTTTAAGGAGACAAGCTGATTCAATCTTTACAACATTATCAACCCAGTTTTACAGATACACAAACCAAGACAAAGAGGGTTAGGTTAGCTTCCACAGGTCCACAGCTAAGAAATGGCAGCCAGAATCTGAACTAATTCAGTACATTGGTCAGATTTTCATCACTGAGACCCAACACTCAATCCACATAGCTTAAGGGAAGAAGGGTTTGTTCTTGCTCACAGTGCTTGGGACACTGTGTGCTCTTCCTCTTCCTCCTCATCTGCCTCACTCTTTTGCATGGCCTGCTTACCATGGCCCAGGATCATATGATGGAAGGATGGAGCTGTGGGAGGTAAGTCCTGAAGCTCATGTTCTGAGATATTCACACCACAAAGTGAACTCTACTAACCTCTTGTGAGGTAGCAGAAACTGGTGTAACTTTTTCTTATCTTATTGATTTGTAAACTGGGAAAGTAAATGTCCTTTGTCACATCAAGTCACAGGGTTCAGTTCATGGCCGGGTGGCCCCACACAGGAACATCTTGGCAGAAGGATATGGCATGCTTTGTTGGTGGTAGCCAGGAAGCAGAAAGGGAAACAGCACAGAGAAGCAGGAGACAGGGATCAGATATAGTATCCAAAGCTATGTCTCCAGAGTCCCTAGGTACACTCAAAAGTGTGTTTTACTAATCCCGTAGGCTGGTGTTTCCCAAGCCAATGAAGTTGAGAGCTAAGTTTAGTTGTCACTGCAGTGTGGTATTAGAGTTTAAGCATGTGTAATATTCCCTGGAATGTATGCATAGGTAATAGATAGATAGATAGATGATAGATAGATAGATGATAGATAGATAGATAGATAGATAGATAGATAGATAGATAGATAGATAGATGCATGGATGGATAGACAGACAGACAGATAGACAGATAGATAGATATATGTGAGTGGGTAGGTGGGTGTGGGTGGGTGGCTGGATGCATGGATGGAGGGATGGATAGATCTGCGAGATAGAAAGCTCACGACTGTAGGACCCCAGTGGG
>PVKA01016031.1:8757-48891 GCA_004027165.1 Ctenomys sociabilis | reverse complement strand
TTTCAATAATAAATACATTGCATATTGTTGTCTTAGTGGTTATTCATTATACAAGATGCAGACATGATATCCTGTCTACTAAAATATTAGAACAAATCTTTTTAATCATTGAATTCAGAGATTGTAGCCGTATATCTACCCTAGGTATTTTGAATATACAGATACAAAATGGTTATTCATTTGTATCCCTTTTTGTTGTATTATTTTGCCAGAGAAGAGTGTTCCATTGTCATTTAAATATTGTAAGTGCATGAATTCAGAAAAATATTTTAATATAGTCCAGTAGTCTATAATAGTAGTGGATTATCCATAGGACTGGTAGTGTCAGAAATTGTTGATCTGAACCATTTACAGCTCAGTATTTTAATATGTTTTTACTTTTTATAACTCATTTTTATACTTTACTGTTCGATGGTTAAGACCAAGATAAAGCAAGACCTATGTAATAAGAAATGTAACTTTCGTACCTGATAAGGTTAGTCAAGTCCTCTCAGGATTTATCCTGATACCCAGTACCACACTTTGTATTTCCTTTGCCAGAATCAGTCAGTTGGATGAAGTCATGGCCATTGCTTGATCACATGCCTGAAATTTGGCATCTAATGTCTCTCTACCTCAGTTATTTCATAGTTATTTTGGGGATAATAATATCTTTTTCACCCAGACCTTTTTAAGATTAAATTAGTATGTATGCAATCATTATTTTTTTAGTTTTTTTATTAGTATATGTTTGTGATACATAATAACATAATAACAGTACAAGTATTGAAAATGGATACATTGCACCTTAATCATCTCCACTTCTTCTAATTGAATTATTAACTTTTTCATTTTATTTGTACATTTTAGGTAAATATAGTGATAACATTTATCATAGGGAATTTGAACCTGTACATGAAGGATCTTGTTTCTTCTTTTCCATTTCTCCTCTCCCCTCAGTCCTTCTACCACCATTTATTTACAAAATTTTATTTCCTTTTGTTCTTTTTAAAAAACCAGAATAGAAAATATATAACGTTTCAAAGACGATAATAGGAAGTTAAAATGGTTATACTGCTTTTAATTATTTCCACCATTTTGTAATATTTCCTTCCTTCTTTCTCCACTCCCATCTCATCTTTCCCTTGCCCTATTGAACATTTTCTTCTCATGTCACAATATCTATTATGTCTTTTGTTCCATATATATACTTTCAGTTTCTCACCAGAGAACAATGTAATATTTATATACATGTTTCTTATTATTTCGAGTAAGAATATTGTCTCAAGGCGTATCAATTTACCATGAATGTATCCTTCCAGTTTATCTTTTTTATAGCAGAATAGTACTCCCTTGCATAAAAATACACCTTTATATCCATTCATGACTTGATGGGCATCTCAGCTGCTTCAGTGTTTTACCTATAATTAACTGTGCAGCTATACACTTGGGAATACTTATTTTGCTTTGTGTTTTTTTTTTGTTTTTTTTTTTGGTGAAACTTGCTTTGTGCTTTCAATTATTTTGTGAAGCTACCAAGACCGAAAATATCTAGGACTAATGGAACTACTAGTAATGGACATTTGAGGAATATGCATACTTATTTCCACAGAGTTTGCATCAGTCTACATGCCTATCACTGGTACAGAAGGGTTTCTCAATCCCTACAGCCCTGCCAAAAATTTTTATTGGTTAATTTCTTGATAATAGCCATTGTTATCATGATAAGATGAAAATTCAGTGTTGTTTTAATTTGTATCTCTAGAATTACTAGTGATATAAATTTTTTCTTATTTATTTTAAATATATTTCTTGATCTGAGAAGAATCTATTTCAGATGTCTACTTTTGTATTGGGTCTACATCTGAGGGTTGCACTTTTCTTCTATTCTTTATATTTTTTATACATTAGTCTTTTGTCTAAGGAGTAGCTACAAATTTTTTCTACTCTGTGCGTTTTCTCTTCATTCTGTTGGTGGTTTTAATTGTTATGCAAAAGCTCCTTTATGCATGCATGTATGTATGTATGTATGTATGTATGTATTTAATTTTTGGTACTGGAATTCAAACTCAGGACACTGAATTGCAAGACAGGATTTATAGAAACTGATATATATCCCCAGGCTCAAAGCTCATTATCCTATTTGAATGATCTTTGTATTACTTCCATTGTAGCATATATATATATATATATATATATATATATATATATATATATATATATTATATATATATCATATATATAGCATATATATATAGTAATACATATATATATATATATATTAGCATATATATTTATGGCTTATAAATATATGTCTGAAAAAAGTTCTACCAATTCTGTCTTTTAGTCAATTTAGTATTTCAATTTGGTATTTATATCATAATATTCAGATCTTTGATCTTTTTCAATTTTTATGTAGTACATGGTGAGAGATGTGGTTCTATGTAGAATTATTGACCTGTTTTTCCAGCAGCATTTAGCACAGAAAGCATTTTTCTCCTAGTGAATATGCATATGTTTGGCAACTTTGTTAAGGACAATGTGGCTGAATGTTTTGGGGATGTTTCTGTGTCTGAGTCTTCTAATCTGTTCTGTTAATCCTCATGTCTGTATTTATTTGTCTTTATCAGTACCATGCTGTTTTCATCATCAAAATTTTGTAGTATAATTTCAAATCAGGGATTATTATGGCCATGCCTTGCCTTTGTTACCCATAATTGCTTTTAATGTTGAGAATGTCAGTTGACAACTCTGAAAATAGTGATCAGAACAATTAGACAAGAGACAGCAATTAACAGACTAAGGCTAGGAATTATAAAAGTTAATTTACCATTATTTCTGGATGATGCAGTACACTACAGAGAGGACACCAAAACTTTTACCAAATGACATTTAGATTTAATAAATAAATGAATTTGTGTAGCTGAATAGAAATTTGACAATCTTAAATGGATACCATTCCTGTACAAAAATAATAAATTCACTCATAGAGAAATTAAAGAACCCAAATCCTTCACAATAGCATCTGAATAAAATGAAATATTTCAGAATCAATATAATGAAGGAAGTAGAAGATATTTATATTGGAAACTACAGTATTCTTAAAAACGAGATGAAATAGTGCATCAGAACATAAAATATTTCCTTGCTCTGAGTGGGAAGAAGCATTATAGAGAAAATATCCATACTTACATAATTACTATATGAATTTAATGTAATCCCCAATGAAGTCTTTTCTGCCTACCTCACAGAATTAGAGGAAATAATCCTAAAGATAATTCGTGTAAATTCTTTAAAAATAAGTATTTGTTATGTGAACACACAGCCAATGATGGAAGAAAAATGTACCATAGTTATTTTTATATAAATTACATTTTATACACATGAGCAGGAAATGCAGTGCAGTGATTAAAAGCATGAGTCCTGAATTCAATTGCCTGTTTGTCATCCTAGTTCTACTACTTAAGAGCTTTGTGACCTTCAAAAAGTAAATAATAATGTTCTCTGTTAACTGAAAAGTGGATATCTCAGTTACTGTTCTCTCATTGCTGGAATAAATACCCGGCAACCAAATTAATGAAAGAGGTTACATTAGCTCATAGTGGAGGTTTCAGTCCATACTCAGCTGGCTTTCAGGCTAAGTGTCACAGGGCAGAGGGCAGCAGTTCATGGGAGTGGAAAACAGCAAAACATCAAGAGTAAATGGCAGGAGTAGAGGCAACAAAGGCTACAGAGAACAAGTCTGTCTGCCTTATGTTGCACTCAGGATATCTTCCCCAGTCCAGTCACACCCATAATCCAAGCACCACTCCCACCTATAATCCCAGCACTGGATCATGAATTAATCACAAAGTCTAGAAGTATGTTCCTTGAGTGCCTGAGGCTTTGAGGAGACAACTAGACACAAAGAATAACCTTAGGGATACTGGGTTTGGGAGATGGCTCAGTGAAATAAGTGCTTCCCTGTCAAGCTCAAAGGCCTGAATTCAATCCCCAGTTCCTCAAAAAATATTTGGAATACTGAGATGTGCTTTAACTTAATTGTACATTTAAAATGATAATCATGTTGAAATTAATAAATTGATGTTTATCTTTTTTTATTTGGCAGAACCAGGAATAACACTGAGCCATTTCCCCAGCCTTGATGTTTATCTTTATGACATTAGAAGTGCTCAATTTATCACATTTTATTATGATGAATCATAATTTATTTTGGCACTCTCTAATTTATGGTCATTTGAGAAACTGCAAATCACTTGTTGTGATATACTGTCATGATAATCACCCTAAATTTCTGCTTAAGTGTAACAATAACTACCTACTTTTATAAACGTGAAAAAAATTACTGTTGTTAATATTTTCCAGCTGTCATTGCCACGTTCTTTTATTTACCTTGCTTTTCTTTTGGTATTTAGTAAAGGGTCCACAGGGTCCTACTGTATAGATAGTACTCGTGATTCTCCTGTTTTCAGCCTCCCAAATGCTGGGATTACAGGCGCTTGCCATCTTGCCCAGTATCAGTCACCATCTCAACATCCTCCAGGGTCAGGGCTGGCACGATAGGCCAGTGATCAAACCCCGGCCACTGCGCTGTGCCTAAGCAGGGACTTTAGTCTGCTGAGCTATCTGGCCATGCACAATCTATATCTTTATTTTTATTTTACTTTATTCCCAGTACTAGGACTGAACCCAGGACCTTGCACTTCCAGGGAAGTACTCATATTGCTGAGCTATCTCTCCGTCCTTGCCATTTTCAACTTAGATAAACTCTTTCAGGATTTGCTTTTGTCATGTGATCTTACCAAATCACACATACAATTAGCCTATGTAGTACATCTCATGAGTCATGTGAGCTTGTTCAACCCCAGGGTATGAACAGAAAACAGAACCATTTGTGCACTTAAACTTATTTTCCTGATGTGTAACCAGAAGCTGAGAAACAAAAAACTCAAAAAGGCCATTTCTCCATTTGGACTGTCGAATCACACAAGACCAAATCTTCACCTATCATGATACTTGGTGAGTTTAAATTCTTATGTATTTTGAATTTATGTTTTCAGTTCCTAAAAATTCATTTTCATGTAAATATAAGCATTTAATTATAAGCAGGATTCCTGAAAGCATTTATAGTAAGAACTGCAGACCAGTAGTTTAAAATATAGCACACATGCCCAGTGGGCACACAAAGCCCTCTCTGGTGGTATACAAGCCAATTTGCCACCACAAGTAAAAGTACAGGAAGACATCTGATGCTTTTGCTAATCTAAAACCCCAACACATAACAATTGAAATTTTGCACATTGTGAAAAATAAGTGGATTTTGGGATACAGTATTCAAACTCAGTCTCTAAAAGAATAACCATTGCTAAAAATATGTAAGGAGAAATATCCTTTGAACCATTTACTTTCCTCATGCACCTTTATGGGGAAAATACACATGTTTAAAACTGTAAAGAAATTCATTCAAAAAACAAAAATATGGGCTCAGCGAAGTAAGTTTTGAGCTCAAAATAGGAAAAAAAGAAAAGGAAGAAAATAAGTATGGAAGAAGGAAGAAAGAAAACAGAAAGAAAGCAAAGAGCTAGGAAAGGTGGAAGAATGGAGGAGAAAGAAGTAAAGATGTGAATTTTCATTCGCATAGAAAAATCAATACGTTTATGTAAATCAGGAAGTTTGATACAATCCAAACTATATATAATTTATGTAACTTGTACCCATTTCAAGGAATAGTAATTTGGCCAGTTTATTATTCAAATGGAAATAATTAAAATCACAGTTAAAGTGAATGTATTAGAGTAAGTCTTCATTTTAAGTTGACTCTTGGGAAATGAATTGAGCAATTTAATCTTTCTTCATAAATTCTAAAAGACAGCTGAAAATAAATGTTTTTTATTAATTTCATTGAGAAACAAATAGCAGTGAGACAGATTTCAAACCAATTAGTAGGACACTTTCAATAATTAAGACATTTCATGTTGTGTCCTGTCCAAACACCATTAATTGAAATCTTCTCACTGAATTAAGAGAAAATAGCTGTGTATCTATCCTATTCTGAATACACAGATACAAAATGGTCTCCCATGTATATCCCATGTTTTGTTTAGTTTTGTTAGAGATGGGTATTCCATTTCCATTTAAATGCTGCAGGTGCATGAATTCAGCAAAATATTATAATAAATTCCACTAGTCCATAATAGCACTAGATTATCCATAGGATTGGCAATGCCAGAAGATGTTGACTTGAGTTTTGTACAGCTCAGTAATTTGCTCCATATGAAAGCCTGAAAGAATGCTTTCTCTCCGTGTGACACTCCTTAGGCAAACTCTACATCATCAGTCATTTTTATCCACGGCCCCATAATCTCCTTGATCAGATATTTTGGAACGTCACCGTGTTACAGAATATTACAGTACAGGTTCACCGTTGTCCTTAGTCTTCACTGACCTTGAAAGTGTAGGGTGAAAATGTTGGCTTCAAATCCATCCTTTTTTTCTCTAATTTTTGGTCTGAATACTTAAACTGTTAACCTTCCATAAGAGAGGCTTAATGACATTATTACCTTATATCATAGGCAGTCGGACTTAACTGCACTATCTGTCTGAATATCAAACAATGTACACATAACATAGAGCAGATATTTTTCATCAATTATTTGATATGTTAAACTATAAATCCCCACGTAATGTGAAAAAAAAACATCAAAAAGTAGGAATAAACAAGTATATATTTTTATACAGAAATTTATAAATCTAACCATATGCAGCATTGCAGCAGCAGAGCCCTGTGACATTTTTCTTTTCTTTTGTTTTCATTTATTACACTTTTATTAAACAAACATTTATTTGAGAGACAGTAGGGTACTAACTGCTATTACATGGCAAGCAGTACATATTTAGAGGACCAGAATGGCAGGCATTCCAAGCATGACCGTAGCATTACACATCACTGCAGTTGCTTAGTCCACAGGTATCAACACAAATCGTTACTCAGGGTAAGAATCCTACCAATTAGTGTTAAAAACTTGCTGAAATTCTTAGGACCATTGCATTAACCATCTTGTGCCTATAACTGCAAGGTTTTGCCCCTGTTGTTTTTATAGCTTTTCTCCTTGAAGTTCTCGCTTTCATTTTAATTGTGCTATATGTTTCTATTTTTTTCTCTTTTGTGTTCTTACAGTAAGGAGACTATATGATATTTACCCATGTGAGTCTGATTTATTTCACTTATGATTGTACTTTACAGTGGTATCGACTTAAATATGAAGGCTTCGAGTTTATCATTCTTTATAACTGAGTAATACTCCACTTTATAAAAGTACCTCGTTTTTTCATCCACTCCTTAGGTGACGGGCATTTTGGTGGTTTCAAAAGTTTGTGTATCACAAACTGTGTTACTATATACATCTGTGTACATATATCACTACGACATCACGTTTTCAGTTCCTCTGGGAAAATTGCTAGAAGGAGGATATATGGTTTGAATGGGAATTCCAGTCCTAGTTTTTTAAAGAGTCTCCACACTGATTTCCATAATGGTTGCACCAGTCCACATTCCCACAAGCAGTGGAGAAAAGTTCCTTTTTCCCCACAGCCTCTCCAAAATTTGTTGTTGGCTGATTTCTTTATCATAGCCATTCTTTCTGGGCTGAAAGGGCATCTTATTGTGGTTTTAATTTGCATTTCACGTATTGCTAGGGATGTGGAGCTCTTTATCAAACAGTTATTCGCATCTATAATCAAGATAACAACTCCACATGTATAAATTTATACTTTTTAAAAGCCATGAGCATTACTGTGAGTTGAAGTGCAGGTTGCACCGTATAGTACAATTCGACCAATTATTGTATGAAGCAGGCATGAAAAGTAGTAATAATGTTTAGCTGATGTGAAAATTTATGAATGAAAGTAAGTAACTCAATGCTGAAAAAAATCAGTGGCATGTTTTATTCTGTCTTTTAGCAACTCTACTTTGCTGAAGCTCATTGATTTAAGATGAGATACATTTTTTTACATTTCAATATACTTTATCTTAATAACTTTTTTCATATTATAGGAATATACGCCTGTTTTTGGAAGTCTCGTGAAGTAAAATTTTTGGAGAGACTTTCCTACTTGTACTCCTATATGAAGAACAGAAATATTCAAAATTTTGTAAATCACATGTATGTAGGAAGACCTTAAATAATGAAAAGGAAATTTGAAAAATTATCTTTTAGATATGGAAGATAATTTAACTACCCCTCATAAGACAGAAAATAAAAATAACATTATGAGAGAATGTATAATAGGACAAAATAATAGTGAAAATGAAGTGCAAGCTGCGGATGAATTATCCGTGGTGAAATGAAAAAATTACACTTCTTCCAGGAAAGGTGTCTGTTGCATTATCTGTTCCAAAAAAGACCAATATGATAAGAAACTATTGGATTTATATCTATCCTGTTTTTATAGGACTATATGCTGGAGTTGTTCTGATCCACAGATTGGAGGTGACACATGTGTCAGAATGCTGTTTGGAACACATACACGATGACATTTTTAATGGTCACTTTATATTTTGGGTGAATATACCCTTGGGTCTTTCGCCTATCATTATGGGGACTCTAGATGAAACCTTCACTTCAAAGTCATTGAATGGGGATGAATTTGAAGAAATAAGTGTGTTTCTTTATTAGCAACCACTCTCTCACTTTATGCCTAATAATTATGTGGAGGAATAGGTCAATGAACTCTACAAACAAGTTTTGGAAAATCTTACAAGGTGCAATTCCATAAGCAATCTTCTGTCTTCCAACTTTCTAATGAATAATGCAAATCACACTACCCTTCAATTTGTTCAAGAACAGAACACAGAGGCATCTAAAGCTCAGCAATCTCTCCCACATCCTGTAGCAATTTAGAAACTGCCTAACATTTCCCATGGAAACAGCTCTGGATTCAGCACTCCCCACTTATAAATATCACATGAGGCAAGTAGGAAACCATGCCTATAATAGGAATGAACCTTAATCTGGGTGGACTAACCTTAGAGCCTACAGTCTTTATGCTTCTTTCACTTGGCATGTCACCTTTGAACTTCTTTGAGGTATAGATTTATATATTTTTTGAAAACTGGTTGTATTCCCCATAATTTAATAAGAGAAATCTGTAATAAATAGTCTTTAATATTTTATTTTCTTACACTGTTGGCATTTTAATTACTGCCATTTTCAGTTTTGTGTGTTCCATGTATGTTTATCTAATTGCCACTGACAGTCCAAATCTTATACTCTGCCATAAAATTAGCTTTATGTTTCTCAAAAGTAAGATGAATATAGTACATTTTGTTTAATTATTAAAAAGACAACTTGGATCCACATAAGAAAGTCAGACTTATTTCTCCACAAAAATTTTTAGAGACCGATAAGTAATGTTTAAATATGATGCATTTTATTTCTGACATACAGGACTTTTAATAATGACAATTAGAATAGTCTTAGGAAAAAGCATGTGTCCCGGTGGACACACAAGAATGAAAATACTTTAAATAAAAATAGGATTTAAATAATATTTGAAATAAAATAGACATATTTTGACTTTTCCAGGACAGAGACCAACTCTTTTACATGAATATGAAATTCATGTAAGAATTTCATACTCATGAAATGCTGCTTATGGAAGAGCACCTTGTAAGATATTCTTCTAAAACTTATTTGTAGAGTTCATTGATCTATTCTTCCACGTAATTATTAGGCATAAAGTTAGAGAGTGGCTGCTTATAAAACAACATACTTCTTGTTGTTTATTAGGATGATAGACAGAAAATCATAGATTAAGTGATAAAACTGTGTACAGAACCACTATGTAGTAATTAAGAGAAACTTTGACAAATTAGTATGCTATTCTCATTATTTCAAGGTAATAGTTTAATAATAAAATTCAGCAATATGTTTTGGAAATGCTCAGATTTTTAAACAAACAAATAAATAAAATGAACCTTATAGAATGATTTGCTTACTGCAGTTTGCAAACAGCATACTACACTTAGAGCTTACACATTTAGAAATAGAGACGTGAATGTCATACACACTTGCCTTTCACATCAAAGAGTAAACTTTCCAATAGTAGCAATCATGTGATTGCATTATAAAGATTTGTTCACTAGTATTCATATATTCTGCTTCATTTATCTCTTTTGTCTTCACTCAAGTTTTATAGAATGTCAACAGAATGCACTAGTACTTGTATCTATCTCATGTTCCTTTATTTTTATTCACTTCAAAATTTTGTGATCTAAACATAAGTGTTCGCAATTTAACTTTGTTTCCCTCTTCAAAATTCCTGTCTTTATCAGCCTTCTCATTCTAATGTCAATTGATTTCTATCAGCTTGACTTTGACTCTGGAGAGAAATAGATAAATGATTTTCAAAACCTGATTTAGGATCATGTAGATATTGAAAACAGTTGTGCACATATTGCAAATTTTAAAAATCTATACATGTTAGATATGAGCTATCAAAGTGATGATATATTTATAGTAAACTTCATATTTTCCATGAGAATTAAGTGTTGGTTAAGATTTCTGATTTACATAACTTTCCTATGTATAGTAATATGTATTAATATTTATAAAGCAGTTCCTTTTATTATTTTGAGACTACCTAGTACTGTGTAAGATCACAATATTTAGCTGTTTTCACATTGAAAATGCATTTAATTATACTCAGATTTTACATTTGCATATTTCCTCTTTCTAAAATGCTTATTATGTAAATACATTCACTGTTCTACCAAAAAAGATTAAAATTCTCTGAAATTAAATTCAATAGTTAAATAATGAAAGACAAGAAATTTGTTGCTTCATTTTATTCTGAATTCATACTTCCTAACTTCAATGTCTGAATGAATTATGCATATGATATGATTTAATATAATTTGTTTTTAAGTAGTTATTCTTTATTCTATTTTTCTCTATGGTTTGTTCATAATGAATTATTTAAGGAATTTTTGAAATGTTGTCATAATAAGTTTCTTTCTCTTTCAGTATTACGTGAGTTATGTATTAGTTTTGTGATTATAGAAAGATGGTGAATGTTGTTCACTGTATAGTTCAGAATGATCATCTTATTTTCACACAGAACAAACGTAGCAGGTTAAGAATGATGGCAAATACATTGATGCTACATTTCTGTATAAATCAGTGTATTTTACGTTTTGTTTTTGGATTTGAGTTAATAATTATTGGCAACAGCTTGACTTAATTTTGATTAACAACAATCAGGATGTTTCTTGAAACTTCAAAACCTGTTCAAAGTGTAGTCCCTATCCTGGATCTGTGTCACAAGCTAGTTTCCTTAAAGAACTACTCTCCCTCAAGCTTTTAATACAAGAGGTAACACTGCCCTGGTATTTTCAAAGTTATAAGCAGACTTTCAGGATCTTATTAAAGCTGATATTTGAAATGAGAAAATTGATAGCTGTTAAATAGAGGCAAATCTTGAAAGTAATTATACTAAAATATATACATATAACAAACTACAAATAATTTATTTTTCACAAAACAAAATCAGCTAAAACAGCATCACTACTTAGTTGTTTAGAACTAAGCTGAAGATACAATTTAATGAGTATTATTATGTGTAAAACATGAGAAAATTTTACAGTTAAGTATAGATTTCTTTTCACATAGGAGTATATCACCAAGTTAAAGTTATTTGTTGTATTCTAGACTAGTCATTTGCATGGAAAGTTAGTTGGACATTTTTTTGTGGAATGATCCATGAAAGATGAAGTTGTTACTTGAATAGAAACAGAAAAAAACATTGGCCAAAGTGGTTCGCATAATACTAAATAATGAAAAAATTGTCCTTTCAAAACCAGACAATTTTAAGAACTTTTGATGCTCTACCATAGTTATATATGCACAAAGCCTATCAGATATTTGTAATTTTGCTTTTTCAGTGGCAGCAACCATACATTGCGCCTTGCATATGTTCTACCACAAAACCACACATCTTGTGCAAAAGAGTATCATTATTCTGTTTTGCTTTACTAGTTGTTGCAGTGTAAATGCACTGTATTATTTATTAAATTGTATTATCAAGTTTTTAAAAAAGAACAGTTATAAATAGCACTTTCAATTGTTCTAGTATTTCTTTTTAGAGCTGAGACATTTGTAGTTTACTAAATTGGAATGTGGTTTTGCTTTTGACTCCGTAAAATGAATTGAGACTCTATGTCGTGAGAAATATAAACTCTCAAAAATCTTATTTTCACTTGAGCGATCGAAGTTCATAGAAAACCTATTTCTTGAAATTTATTTCTTACTAGTATCTTAAACTGAACCTATTTCTGCAAAATAAAATTTAAATAGAATATTATAGTTGAGGAAACAGTTCAGAATTCTTTTTAAGGATTCAATTCTTTGGAAATCTACATCATTTTAGGTCACTCTTATAGTAGTCTTCTACTTGGGAGAAACTAAAGAATTATTAAATATGTTTTGATAATATGAGGCAAGAATAAGTTCAGAGCATGTCTTCGAGACATAAGAAGTTCTGAGAGCTTTCTTCTAAGAGGCATATCTTCAACTTCTTCTAAAAAAAACTTGTCTGAATGTGCTTTATAATGCAAATATTGATTGGTCACTGTGGAATGTGCTAGATCTAAGTTGATGCAATTCTTATGGTCTATCTGATACACAATAAACAGATAGTAGGACAATAAACATTTCAGAAAACAACACTAGGGTCGGGCAGAGATAGCACACTGGTATAAGAGCCTGCCTGGCAAGCACACAGATAGAAAACACACTGAGAAAAAAAATCGTGAACCAATAACTTACAATAACACTATGGAAAATGAATTAGTTATGAATTAATCTAACTAAAGAAATAAAAGAGCTATTCAATGAGAATTACAGTACTGTGAAAAAGATCGTAGAGGATTTCAGAAAATGTGAAAATGTTGCTTTCTCCTCGATAGGAAGAAACAAAATTGTGAACTGGCCATACTCCCAAAATTGTTATACAGATGTAGTACAGTCCCTATCAAAAGACTACCAACAGGGGCCGGGGAGATGGCTCAGTGGAAAAAGCGCTTCCCTGGCAAGCACAAGGGCATGAGTTCAATCCCCAGTTCCTCAAAAAAAAAAAAAAAAAAAAAAAAAAAAAAAAAAAAAAAAAAAAAAAAAAAAAAAAAACAAGAATAGCTAGAGTTTTTCGGGGCTGGGGAGATAGCTCAGTAGAAAAAGCGCTTCCCTAGCAAGCACAAGGGCCTGAGTTCAATCCCTGGTTCTGAAAAAAAAAAAAAAAAAGACTGCCAACATACCTCACAAACCTAGAGAAAATATTCATAAAATTTATTTGGAACAAGAAAAAAAACTGCATTAGCAAAAGAAATCCAGTGAACAAAGTCAAGGCAGGATGCATTACAATTCCTGAATTGAAAAATTCGACTACAAAGCTACAGTGATTAAAATCAGCATATTACTCACAAAGAAATGAACTTGAAAAAAAAATGGAATATATTACAACTACCAACACAATCAGCTACCTTATTTTTGATAAAGGGGCCAAACATGCTTACTGGAAGGAAGGTAGCCTTTTTATCACATAGTGCTTAAACTATTGGCTCTCAGCATCACAAAAACTACAACTTGAACCGGGTTATCATCATGCACTAAGCTAAAGTCAAAATGGATTAAAGATCTAAATATTAATACAGAAAACCTAAATCTCCTGGAAGAGTAGGTAGGTGGAAATCTTGAAAATGTAGGGTTAGGCAAATAGTTCATGACCAAAAATCAAACTGCATGGGAAATATGTGAATGAGTTAACAACTGGGACATCCTCTTATTGAGAAGCTTTTGCATATCAACAGAAATTAGCAACAGACTGAGAAGTCAACCCACAAATTCAGAAAAAATTTTAACCTAATAAACCATTAGACAAAAGTCTTCTATCTAGAATTTTAAAGAACTAAGAAATAGAGGCTAGCGAGATGGCTCAGTGGAATAAGCACTTCCCTGGCAAGCACAAAGGCCTGAATTCAATCCCTGGTCAGGCAAAAAAAAGGGAGAAAAAATGAAAATATTAGGTCCCCAAAAGGTAAAGACCCAATCCAAAATTGGACATGAACATACATTGCTGAGGAAGAAATACAAGAAGCAATTAAATACACGAAAGAATGCTTCACATCCATAGCCATTTATGAATGCAAATAAAGACTACACTGAGATACCGTATTCCCCCAGAAAAAATGGCTATGATTAAGAAATCAGCTAACAACAATTGTTGGAGAGGTTGTGAGGAAAAACGAACCCTTTTCCACTGCTGGTCAGAATTTCGAGTGTTGCTAGCATTTACAAATCAGTGTGGAGTATGCTCAAAAAATTAGGACTGGAAGTCCCATTTAATCCAGCTAACCCTTTCTAGAATGTTCTCAAAAAAAACCTGAAAAGGTCATAACATAATTACGTATGTGTGCCTATATTTACAGCAGCACAATGTTCAATAGCCAAATTTGGGAAGCAACCAAAATGCCCATCACCTGAGGAATGGATGAAAAAGATGTAGTGGTGTA
This sequence comes from Ctenomys sociabilis, assembly GCA_004027165.1. Lineage (NCBI taxonomy): Eukaryota > Metazoa > Chordata > Mammalia > Rodentia > Ctenomyidae > Ctenomys > Ctenomys sociabilis. The sequence continues at coordinate 34,349 of PVKA01016031.1, read as the reverse complement.
TTCAATCATGAATTACTCTCTCTAAGGAGATATACACTCGTGGCTTTCACATATAAGTGGATGGAACTTGAAGTTATATTCATAAGTGAAATAAACCAGACCCACATCTGTAAATGCTGTATTGTCTCCCTAGTGTAAGAAATTAAAGGAAGAAATCAAATTGAATGTTATTGCTCAGTTAAATGCAAAGCAAGAATTTAAGGAATAAGCAGTGAAGAGAGAGAAAGGAAAAATGTTACAAAGTATGGCATGGGCAAAACTATACATTTGCATAAATAAGGCGTTTATAGCAATGGTCCTAAGAATCTATATAAAGTTTTTGAAAATAGCAGTTTATGAGTAGAATTCTTTCCATGACTAACTATATGCTGATATTGGTGAACTAAGCAACCAGTGTGAGGTCAGCAGTGTGCAATATTAAAACCACACTTGAAACACCTATCATTTTGGTCTTCCGAAAACGTACTGCTCCTAATGACATCTCAATTATGGATAAATACTTTCTAAAATAAATATTTGTTAAAAATCATGCTAAAGAAAACAAGAGGACAGGGGAGATAGCTCAGTAGAGTAAGCACTTGCCTGGCAAGTGCAAGGATGAGTTCAAGCCCCCATAGCACAAAAAAATTAAGTTCAAGCCCTGGTTCTCCAAAATAAATAAATAAGTAAATAAATAAATAAATAAATAAATGACAAGAAAAAATGTGCTATAGGATTATCCTGCTAGTGTTTTACATTGTTTGTTTCCTAAATTTCTGTGTAAAATATGTGTAACTTTTCTGTTTTCACATTATATACAGATTTAAAGTTCACAGTATCCATGGTTGTTGTAAAGTAGAAGTTCTATGTTGTACATAAGGTGTTTGATATGCAGACCGATAGTGATGTTAAACTCAATTGCTGGTGTTATGGGGTTATAATATCACTAATCTTGTCTTCTGGATGTTTAACAATTAAAGTAGGTGAATCAAAAATACAGAAAAAAGGTGCTTCAAGGATAGCCAATAATATGGCCCTAGTCCTTCAAGGTCAGTGAGGACGCAAGACAGAAGAGAATCTCTGCTGTGACACATTATAACTCAGAGGTGTCCCAAATTTTATGATCAAGCAGATTATGGGGCCACAGAGAAGTGTGATCGTTGATGTATAGTGTGCCTAAGGAGTGTCATATAGAGAAACAATATCGCAGGCTTTCCCAAATAGCACATTAGTCAAGCAATGGCCGTGACTCATCCACATGGCTAAGACTCACAAAATATCTACAAGGTGCTTGCTGTACATGGATTCAGGGTAAGTCCTTAGCAGATTTCACTGTATCTTGTCAGATACAAACCTACATTCTTAGTTATATAGGTTTTGCTTTAGCTTGATCTTAAATATCCCACAGAAAATTATAGCCAGGAGGCATGACAAGTAATGCCATATTAATATGTAGAGATATAAAAGGCACAAGTCAACAACTTTTGACAATTGCCAGTAGTTTCAATAACCTAATACTGGTATGGTCTATTGGACTATAGTGAGTTATTTCGCTGAATTCAAGTACCTACAATATTTCAACTGGAATCAAGTATTAAAAAGTCCTTTGAATATTTCTACAAATACAGCTTCTCCAAAAAGGAACACCCATCTGTGACAAATATAAAACTAAAAAGAAGGATATAAATAAAGACCATTTTGTAGTGAAACAGTATATTTATATATACATACAGAATAGTTAGGATAGACATACAGCTACCTCCTTTTAGGTCATTGAGAAGAAAGATTTGTATTAATATTATTCACACAAGATATCATGCCTCCATCTTGTCCCCTGAATAAGTACTACAAAAAACAGTATCCAGAGTATTAATTATTTTAACTGTCCTACAAGCCTGTTTTGAATCTGTTTCATTGCTATTTTTCCTCATTAAAATAAATTAACTAATTTTTTAAAAAATTGTATACATGCTGAAAGAGAACTAATCTACATCAACCAACAAATGTCTAGAAAGACTTTCCTTATATAGTACTGTAGTTAAAATATAAAGGGTCCATAATAGTGAAATAATATTGAAACCTGAAAAGTGAAAAGCATCAAATAGCTTTTAAAGAAAAATATGTTGCCCAAGCCTAGAGCCTGTGTATGGTAGTGGTTCCGTGATCCGTTGCACCTGCTGGATCCCTCATGACCCAGTCCAAGACCTGCAGGTGAGTGAGACTTTCAGCTTTGCTCTCTGGACTCCTCTAAACCCCTCAAAAACTAGTGAGGCCCAGTGTGTGAGTGAAATTTTCCACTGTGCTCTCAGGCCCTTTGCAGAGGGAGTTCAACCCAAAGCCTGGCTTGTGTGGGAGAGCTTCTGCCCTGAATTTTGCCTGGTGGAAGCCACCGGACCAAGCCCAGGCCCAACTTAGGAGTGAGTCTTTCTGTCCTGCTCTCTGGACCTCTCCAAACCCAGCCCAAGCCTGGCATACAGGCCTGGTTGTGAAACTCTGCAGTTGAAGTCCCTGCTGGGAGGCTGCATGCCAGAACCACCCAGGTAATCCAGGAAAACATTATCTTGCTAGAGAGGCACAGGGTTTCACTTCCCTGGACTGCAGGAGAAAGCTGAGCCCAGCATCCAGACCCAAGGCAGGCACAAATGGGTGAATTCAAACGTTTTAGATATTCCCCTGGTAAGGTGAAACACTTCGCCAGACCCATATCTACAAAAGCATCCTCCTTCTTTCTTGACTGAGAGAGGGGGCAAAAGGTAAACAGGATGAACTAGTTCTCCTGGAAAACACCAGGTACATCAAGGGGAGGGGATCACACTGAAGTTAGACCTAATTTAAATACAAATTCAAAAATTATTATCTTATTATTTATACAGACATAGTGATTTCTCTTACTATCTAAAATACATAGCCCTTAGATGCAAAATTTAGTGTGCTGCCAAATATGATTACCCATTAGTAGTGTTCCTTTTCTTTTTTTTTTGTGCAAAACCGAGGATTGAACTTAGACCTCTGCGCTTGCCAGGGAAGCACTTATTGTACAGAGTCATCTCTCCACTCCCATTATTGTTCCTTATTGTACTTCTGTAAATATAAAACTATAACTACATTGATCACAAAACGTTTCTTGGCTATGAATTTCAGTGGATGCTAAGGTTATAGCTGCACTAAAGCGTTACACCAAATGTCAGAGGACAGTGACATACAAAACGATAAAGAACAGGAGCAAAATGCAAACTCAGCCCCCAAGCCCAGACAGAACAAGTGCAGAAGACATAAGCACAGAAGAAATTGGGAATCACACAGATAAAATGTCAGAATTACTAGCATCTGAAGTAAAGAAACAGGGCAGAAAGTTATAGAGGACCTCAGATCAGAAGTAACATCTGAAATAAAAAAGTCTGAATAAATAGCGTGTGAAGTAAAGAATAAACTGCAGAAACATACAGAGTAAATCTGATCAGAAATAATCTCTGAAGTAAAACAAGAAAGGACAAATGTAATGAAAGAATTAATAACTGCTTGTCAAGAATACACTGATAAAATTAGAGATTAGAAAAAAGATGGAATCCTTCAATGAGCAACATAAGGAAGAAAAAGATCGCATGAAGCAGAGTCAAAGAGATTCAGTGGAAAGGTAAAGCTCCAATAGAAATTTGCAAACCATTTAAGTAAAAATGAAAATAGAGTCTCAGATCTTGAAGACTAAGTTGCAGTTAATGAAAAGGTAAGAATAGATGACTTAAAAACAATTAGGATGCAGAAACAAAATAGTACATTACCCGCAAGACAATGCAAAGGTGAAGTACATGAGGACAATGGGCATTAATGATAAAGAACGAGAAGTATATGGGCAGAAGTAATATCAGAAAAGTACCCAAAAAAATGGAAACAATATGACATTCATGTAACTAAAGTGTATAGAATTCCAAGTAACATCAACCCACTTAAAAACACACCAAGACATACATTAGTGAACATCCTGAAATCCAGCACAAGGACAAAATACAGAAAACTGCTAAAAAAAAATAGATTTAAATTAGAGGAAAACCCATTAGAATAATGGTTGACTTCTCTTCACAAACCATGAAATCAAGAAGACTACGGAACAGAGTGCTTCAGGTCCTCTATGAAAACAAATCCCAAACCAGACTATATCCTGCAAAACTCTTTCAAGTTTGGTGGAGAAGTGAAACGTTTCCTTGACAAGGACCAAGTGAAGAATTTCATAATGACAAAGACACCCTACACAGACTACTGAAAGTGTTGGTAGAGAGTGATCAAAATCATCAAAACTCCATTAATGAAAATGGAAGGAACCCAATAAATAGGGACAACAACTAACCACAGTACAAAAAGGAATGAACAACAGCAGGTAAATAACATGTCAAACATAAGTCAATATATCTCAATTATAACCATCAGTGTAAATGGACTTAATTCACCAATTAAAAGAAATAGACTGGCACAGTGGATTAGGAATCAAAATCCAACAATATGCTCTATACAAAAAAACACAATTAACTCATACAGAAATTCATAGGCTAAAATACAAAGGATGAAAAACAATACAACACGACCCAGCATCTCTGAAAAAAGCATGGAAAGCAAACCTGTTCTCAATCTGAACTTCAAACCAAGAATGATCAAATGAATAAAAGGGGGCAATATATAATGGTTTAGGAAAAATTTAAGAAGAATATGTAACACTCATAAATATGTAAGCACCAAACACAAGAGAACTCAGCTATATAAGAGAAATCTTAAAGGGCATGAAAAATCCAATATCCAAAACCACAGTCTTCACAGGAGGCCTTAACAAACACTATTCCTAAAAAGATAGGTCAAGCAGAAAAATAATTAACAAAGAAGTAACAGAACTGAACCAAAGCTTGGAACAAGTGGACGTAGTGGACATATACAAAGCGTTGCAACCAACAACAGCAGAATCAGATTTTTTCAGCTGCACGTGGGTCATTTTCTAAAATAGACCACATACTAGTCCCTAGGTCATGCCTAAGTATATGCATGAAATAGAAATTATCCCATGCATATTATCTGACCACAGGCCAATTAAATTGGAAATCAATGAAAAAAGCAACCAGAAAAAAACATAGATATATAGAAATTAAAAAATGCCCTCCTCAGCAACTAATGGATGACAGATGAAATTAAACAAGAAATTCAACAATATTTACAATTCAATGAAAATTCAAGCATAACTTATTGAAATATATGGCATGCGAAGAAAGCAGTTCTTAGAGGGAATTTTATACCTGTATATTCACACATTATGATAACAGAACTGGAACAAATCCTCGTCCTCCAACACCAGCACCTAGAAAAAGAAGAGCAAACCAAACCCAAAGCCAAAATACTGGAGGAAACCGTAAACATTAGAGGAGAAAGTAATTCTGTCGAGATGAATAAAACAATTGGAAGAATTAATGAATGAACCACTGCTTCTTTGATAGATTAAATAAAACTAATAAGCCACCAGCTAATCTTATCAAAAAGAGGAAAGAAAAATTCAAATACAAATGATAAAGAATGAAAAGTAAGTCATTGCCACAGACCCAGTGGAAATTCAGAAGATTATTACTAGCTAATTTGAGCATCTTTAATCTCACAGAATAGAATATACAGAAGAATTGGACAAATTCCTAGAAAGTTACAAATTACCAAACCTGAATCACAAAGGTATAGAACTCTCAATATCCCAATACCAGCTAATGCAACACAAAATGTAATAAAAACCTACCAGCAGAGAAAAATCCAGATCCTCATGGATGCATTTAATCCGACAAGAAATAATTCTAAATGGGAAACTACTGAAATCTTTTACTCTTAGATTTGGTACTAGAAAAGGATGTCCTCATTCACAACTCCTATTCAATGTCGATCTGGAATCATTGGCTATGGCCATTAGAAAAGAGAGAGAAATAAAAGAACTAAGAATAGGCAAGAAGTTAAACTTTATTTATTTTCAGATTACATGACACTTTACATAGACGACCCGAAAACATTCCCCCAAGATGTTACTGGAATTAATACACAAATTCAGTAGCATAGCAGGATACAAAATCAATACCCTAAAGTAAGTAGCATTCCGCTATACCTATACGAAACACACTGAGAGGGAAAATAGAGAAAAAAAAAACTTTTACAATAGAACTGCAAGAAATGAAATACTTAAGAATTAATCTAAATAAAGGAGTCAACGATGTATTCAATGAAAATTACAGTACTCTGAAGAAAGCTATATTAGCTTATTTTAGAAAATAGAAATGTATTTTGTTCTCTTCAATAGGAAGAGTCAACATCGTGAAGATGGCGATATTCCCAAAATTGTTGTACAGATGTAACTCAATCACTGTCAAAATACCACCAACATAACTCACTGACATAGAGATATCATTCCTGAAATGATTTGGAACTTAAAAAAAAAAAAAAAAAAAAAAAAAAAAAAAAAAAAAAAAAAAAAAAAAAAAAAAAAAAAAAAAAAAAGAAAAACAGACCTGAGTATCAGTGGAATAGATTCAAAATGGAGAAGCCACTTAAATCACAATCAGCAAACTTAACTTCTACAAAGGGGCTAAAATGCTTACTGGAAGAAAGGATTTTTTTTTTTTTTGTGGTGGAACTGAGATTGAACACAGACCCTTGCACTTCCCAAGGAAGCGCTTATTCTACTGAGGCCCCTCCCCAGATCCCTGATTACTGGAAGAAAGATAGCCTCTTTAACAAATGGTGCCAGAAAAAACTGGCAGTCTACATACTGAAAAGTAAAGCTTCACCCATGTCTATCACGATGCATTAAACTAAAGTCAAAATGGATTAAAGTTCTGAATATTAAAGCAGAAACACTAAATCTGCTGGAGCAGAAAGTAGGAGCAAATCTTGAAGACCTAGTGTCAGGGAAATATTTATTGGAATAAAAATCAATTCACAGGGATAACACTTTAAATAGTTAACCATTGGGAACTCTACTTATTGAGAAATTTTTCTACATTAAAAGAAGTTACAAACAAAATGAATAGAAAACCCACAAATTTTGAAAAAACAATCTTAACTGATAAGCACTCAGACAAAGGTCTTCTCTTTAGAATTTATAAAGAACTAAAAAAATAGATGCCCGAAATTTAAAGACCTATTCCAAAAAAGGGCATCCAAGATGAATAGACACTTCTAGAGGACAAATTCATAGAAGGAAATAAATATATTAAAAATGGTACATATCACTACCCATCCATGAGATGCAAATTAAAACAACACTGACATACCATCTCACCCCAAAAATAATGGTTATCATAAAGAATACAACCAGCAACAAATGTTGGAGAGATTGTGGAGCAAAACAAATCCTTCTCTACTGCTAGTAGGAATGTAGACTGGTGCACCAATTATGGAAATTCCTGTGGAGACACTATAAAAAACTAGGACTGGAAATCACATTCAATCCAGCAATCCTTCTGCAGTGAATATTCCCAGGGTAACTGAAAATATAATATTGTAGTGATATAAGTGCACCTATATTTATAGCAATACAATTTGTGATAGCTAAATCTTGGAAACAACAAAAATATCCATCACTTGAGGAATGGATGAGAAAGAGGTTGTAGTTTTATAAAATGGAGTATTATTCAGTTATAAAGAAGGATAAACTTGAAGTCTTCATATTTAAGTGGATACCACTTGAAGATATACTCATAAGAGAAATAAACCAGACCTACATGTGTAAATATCAAATAGGCTCCCTAGCGTAAGAACTAAAAAGAATTACAAATAGAAATGTATAACACAATTACAAAGAAAGTGAGAACTTAAAAAATTAAGTAACTAAGGTAGGGCAAGGAGAAAACCTAGGAAGAATGACAGGGGAAAAATCATACATTTACATGAACAGGATGGTTAAAGTAATGATCCTGACACTCTCCAGCAGATTTTTGAAACTAGCAGTTAATTGGTATGATTCTCACCCTGACCAACTCTACATGATGATACCTGTGAAGTAAGCCACTACACTGAATATAGCAATGTGTAATGCTATGGCCATGCTTGGAATGTCTGTCATTCTGCTCTTTTAATTATATACTGCTTCTAATGTCATATGAGTTACTGCTATGCTGTCTTTCAAGTAAGTGTTTTTGTTTTTTGTTCTTTTTTTATGGAAAATACCTGTTTCATGTTATGTCTAAGATGTTTGATATTCAGACAGTGATGTTAAGCTCAATTGCCTATGACATAGGATAATAATATCATTAAACTTCTCTTCTGGAGGGTTAAGAACTTAAATTTGTAGGTCAAAAATTAGAGAATAAGAAGGGCGACATGATAGCCAACATTTTGGCACTAACCATTCAAGGCCAGTGAGGAGTTAAGACATCACAGAACTCATAGTGTAGCATACTTTAACTCAGTGGTGTCCCACATTTTCTGAACAAGGAGATTTTGGGGTCAAAGAGGAAAGTGTTCAATGACGTATAATGTGCCCAATGAGAGTCGTATGAAGAAAAAAACTTGCTCTCAGGCTTTCAGAGAGAGCAAACTATTCAATCAATGGCCATGACTCATCCACCTGGCTGACACAATCAATCTTCAAACTGCGGAACAGGGCTTCAAAGGCAATCCTGAGGGGATTTTGCTGACCTTTTAGATTCAAAAGTTACTTTTCTTGTTATATAGGCTTTGCTTTATCATGGTCTTAACCATCCAGCATAAATGCATAAAAATGAGGTGCAAAAAGAAACACCATATTAGTAAGCTGAGCTGTAAAAGGCTCAAGAAAATAACTTCTAACATTGCCAGTCCTATGCTTAACCCACTACTATTTTGGACTACTGTACTGTATTGGATCATTTTGCTGATCTCATGCACCTTCAACATTTATATGGCAATGGAATACCCACCTCTGACAAAACTAAACAAAAAAAGAAATATTAAAAATAAGAGATATTAATGAAAAACCATTTTGTATTTGTATGTACAAAATAGGATAGATATACAGCTAGTTTCTCTTAAACTGCATGAGAAGAGAGATTTGTACTAATAGTGTTTGGACAAGATATCATTTCTGCATCTTGTAGTACGAATACCTATTATGAAGACAGCAATATTCAATGTATTAATTATTGTAATTGTCCTACTAATCTGTTTTGAAACTGACTCATTGCTATTTGTTTCTCAATAAAATTAATAAAAGGAAGAAAAATATAACATGAGACGTACCAACATAATGTATAAGAAATAAGAGGACATAGAATCACATAATTCAAGCTGTTAAAGTAAATTACTGCAATTTAGATTACATCTAGGATAGACATCAGTCACAATTCAATGAAGACCATCTAATTTAAGTGTACTCTCAATTAATTAATGATCCAAAAGCCACCATAACCAAAGATAAATACAGTAACATAACAAACCAAAAAATAGAAGTCTAGTAAATGAGCATTACCCAACAGTTTTACATAAAAGCAAAACAATAGTGAGTACAGCTATTTCAGTAACTTAGAATGTAAAACTTCTAGTCCTTCAAATAAAATGTTGAAAATATTAAACTGATAATTGAAATAAATCATAAACAAATTAAAGAAATATTGTACAATTTCTCTTATATGAGTAAACCCAAGTTTGCCTAACTTAATAAGCAAAATAAAAAGTACATGGTAGGAAATAGAAATGTGTGGCATTTTATGGAGGAGGAGGGAATCTTGAGATAGAAAAGGGAGAAAGAAAACAGGAAGGCAAATTAGACTGGATTAAAATGTGCTATATATATATATATATATATGCATCAACACCTTATGATGAATATATTTATTTTGTATTGCAAACATTTACAAATATATATTTCACTGTATAGTCTTCAAGAAATGCAAATCATCTCTAAAAACATACAACAGAAAACTAAGAGTTAAAAAGAAAACAAAACAGATGCAAAATAATAATTTATGCAAACATTATCAGGAATATAATAGGCATAGTCATTCTTTCAGCCAACAAACGTGACTGAATCAAAATTGGAGAGACATACCAGGTTATGCCATGTTAATAAATGGAAAAAATCACCAAAAAGATACAATAATTGTAAATAACTATACATTTTAATGTTTGCAGACATAATTTTTAAATAAAGGAAAAGAAGGATTCCATTAAACTATAGTGATTAAGTTCACATGCTCAAAACAGATATCTTTATTCAAATGAAAAAATAAATTACAAAGGCATTATAGTTCTTCTGCACTACCAAGTAATAGTTTTAATTGGCATTCATAGTGTCCCATTTAGTAACAGAATAGCATCCATTATTTTGGCAACCTATAGGACATTCTTCAAAATAGGTCACAATTCTGACAAGAGAAATTTAATAATTTAATATACTAAAAATAATTGCTTGCAACTTATGAGATGTAAATTGAATAAAATAAAAATTAGTATAAGAAAATCCACAGAAAATCCACAAACATTTGAATATAAATGCATTTTTGCATGATCAATCAGTTACTCAAGAAATGATGAGGGCTTTTTTTTAATTTCTTAGAATCAAGTGTTAATGGAAAAAAAACATACTGGCCCATTTAATTGTCATAGGAACCGCTGAAATAATTAATAAAGCATATTTTAGGATGCAGATATATCTCAGCATCATAAACTTCTGCTCAGCAAGCACAAGGTCCTGAGGTCTTGAATCATATATTGGTTTTGTCTAGGTATGCCATTGTAATTGCATATGTCTAAATCTTCCAATAAAGGCACATGTTTTCATAAGCAGCACACTAGGGAGTTTGATTGATCATGAGTGTGTAATGCATTCAGATTACGAGTGTTAAGGTGATATCCACACTTTCAGCATTTACCTAGGTATGAATTAGAACAGGGTACTCCACGGAAGTGACTCTCATCTCCCACAAAATTGGTAGTCTGGATGGCATAAAAGACAGAAAGAAGCTTCCTTCTTCTTTATGCTGCATTGTTGCTTTCCTGCTTGCCACAATATGAAATATTTCTCCTCCTAGCTACCATGAATTAAGCAAATTTGCTCTATCATGATTTACTGTCAAGATACTTCATTCTTTGATATCAGCCAAAAATGGAATGGATCCACTTTTGAAATTTAATTTTGTGTGTCAAGTATTGTTTTGCTTTGATAATAAAAACCTGATTAATTCAGGAAAATTTTACCATGAGAAAGAGCATTTTTGTGATTATACTTTGAAATTTTAGTTAGAAGCCTTTAAAACTTATTTGTAAGAGTTGTATGAAAAAGTTTGTATGGAAAATTTTGGAGACGGAGCATGGAGAAAATGTCCCATATTCTAAGCAGATTTAAAGAGCAATTTGAGCCACAGATCAAAAGACTACACTTCATTTAAAACAATAACTTCCTTGTCAATAAAGGCCATATGTGTTACACTCTTTCAAAATTTTCCACACTTCACATATGTCCTGGAACTTTTCAGGAAACTCAAATTAAATGCGGTTAATTAATAGAACTGGCAATGAAAATTTCAAAATTATCGTTCATTATCATAGCCACTGCTGACTGCTTTTAGCCACATTTATGGTAACAATGGAGTGAAAAAATCTATAGAAATTTTTTTAAAAATGCAAACCAAATGTTGCACGTCTAAATTGAGCACCAATGAAGTTGTGTCAGGTGAGATTTGAAGTATTAATAGAAACCAAGTACTTTGCTTAAAGATGAGAAGCTGCCTCAATATCATTTAAGAATATAACAGGCACTTATTGAAGGGTACAGTGCAAAAATATCAATATATCATTTCAGAACTGCTCTGTGGACACTTGATTCCCTATGGTTCATTTTACTGTGCTCAGCCATCCTAATTCTGTGGTGATGATCCATTGGAGCTTGAGTTTCTCCTTTAATTGACAAAAAATCTCAGAATGTTCACGTAAAGCTAACTTTACAAATGTTTTAATAAAAGTTTTCTGTAGTTAGTGGGTCTTCCATTCAGATTTGAAGGAAGATCTAGGTTAGTAAAGTTGTTTATGCAAAAGGAGTGTATGAAACTGTGAGAAGAAAGCCAAAGGTGTTGCAGAGCTGTGAGAAAGGAAGAAATATCAGAATTTTGCAACCTTTACTGGGGAATGCTATATGCCATTAGAAGAGACTTTCCAACAAAGAGGTCATGGAAAAGAAGAACTTAGAGCATGGTCCCTCAGTTGGTCAAAGGCCTAAGTTTTGTAGCTCCACATTAAACATCCTAGGAATATTAGGGTGATATGCAGGTTCTCAAATGCCTTCATTCACCCCAATATGCCTAGGATGTTGGATGTGGAGCTGCAGAATTTAGGCCTTTGACCAAGTGATCTTCCGCCTTACCTGGCTTTATTCTAATTTTATTTGCCGCCATATACCTCTCAGAATGAAATGTTTGTCATGAGACATTTTACATTGTGATTATGTAAATTGTTGTGATTTTATACATGATCATAGCTATGAGTGTGTCTTGATTCTTTGAAGAGACTTTCCATGGACTTTTGAGATAATTTTCAAAAATTAGGGCTTTGAAGAAAAGATTAGTGTGATTTTGGTTTTATACAAGGTAATTATTTAAAGTTAAATGAATGTAATAAAATTTCACCATGATTGTTTGAAGATTAAGTATAATTTATGAATAGTTCTTTATCAAGTTGATAATGTTTGAAATGTGACAGATTTAATTTTCATTTTGTTTCATCTAGGAATTATCAAGAAGATACATATTCAGATTTCTGAGTGATTATGGGAGGCTAAGGAGTAAGTTTAGGCAATCTATCTACTCATTGATTTGTTGTCAGTTGCGTTGTTTCCCTGCTTTTATTCCCATCTGCCATGAACTAAGTAGTTTTGCTCTGACATATTCTTCCTTCATCAATTTTCTATAATAGAATCCTGTGACACTGAGTCAAAATAAATGTCTCTTCTTTAATGATGTCGATTTTGTATATTGTTTCCCAGAAAAAGGCAGACGAATGAATCATCAAAACTAACAAAGGCAATGCTGGAAGGGACAGATTTACGCACCTATGTATATATTTGAGATACTTCAAAAATGATAAATGTAGACATTTTATTCAGTAAAAGCAATCCAAGTCTGAAGTTATAAATATAAGTACTGAATTTAATGAATTTCAGAATAAAAGAAACATCCCGTTTCAGTGAGTGTGTGGTGAGTCTGAGGGAGAGTCTTTGGCTTCTTCTTGTGTGTGCTGCGCTATTCAGAGCCCCCGCCTCCAAGCCCGATGAGCAAGCAACCGGCCTGAGACATCCAAGGCCAACTCTTCAGCAAATCCCCAGATTCCCTGCCCCCAAGCTACCTGAATGAGTGGGAATTTTGCTGACTTCCCAAGCATCCAGGATCTGTGAGTGTGTGGTGAGTCTGAGGGAGAGCCTTTGGTTTCTCCCTCTGCATTCTGTGCCATCCAGAGCCCCAAGACATCCTAGCCAGAGACTGGCCTAAGACATACCAATCATGTCTGCCTGGCAACTGCCCAGAGCCCCTGCCCCAAAGCCCACCACGGGAGGGAGAACTTTTGGTGATTCTCCAGGCACTCGATCCACCCCTGCCTGGCCTGCTGAGTGTAAGGGAGACCTTCTGTGCTCCCCAGTGCTCCTTGGACCAGGGACCTAACAGAGGCGAACCACAGGCACACAGTTGTACCTGAAGAACTGCAGCAAAAAGGAACACAAAAGCTAGAACCAGGACAGGTATAACAGGATAATCTCAAACTTAACAGACTGGCACCCGAATCTCAATACATGGTAAAGTTATAACTGCACCAAAGCTCTACACCAAAGGTCAGAGGTCAGTGTTATGCAAAATGACAAAGACAAGGAGTAAGATGCAATCTCAGGCCTCGAGTCCACCAATAAATTCAGAGCATAGCAGATCAGCTGAAATGAATAAATTAACACAGACAGAAAAATGAACAACAGCATAAAGATATAGAGGAACTCAAACCAGAATTAATGCCTGAAATTAAAAAAGAAATATTTGAATACATAGCATCTGAAGTAATGAATCAAATCCAGAAACATATGGGCGAAACCCAATGCCCACACAGAACAAGTGCAGAAAACATTATTCCAGCTGAAACGTATGAATTAATGGTGTCAGAAACAAAGAAACAATAGCAGAAAGGTAAAGAGAAACTCAAAGCAGAAATAATTTCTGAAATGAAAAAAAATTCTTTGAAATCATAGCATCTGAAGTAGAAAATCAATTCTGGAAATACATAGAGGAAACCTAATTTGGAAGAAACTGCAGTAAAAGAATTAATAGGTACCTCTTAAGAAGACATTGATAAAAAAGATAGAGGAGATCAGAAATATGATGGATTCCTGGAAGGAGCAATACAGAAAAGAAATAGATCACGTAAGCCAAGTCAAAGAGATATAGGAGAACTTAAAATCTCAATCACGAGTCTACAAAACCGTTTAAGTGAAAAGAAAGACAGAGTTTCAGACCTTGATGATGATGACGCAGCTAGTGAAAAGGAGAGAAAGGATCTCATAAAAACAAGGAGGATGCAGGAAAAAATAATCCATCACCTACAAGATGATGTCAAGATGAAAAATGTGAGATTAATTGGTATCAATGAGAATGAAGAAGTCAATACAAATGATATAAAAAGAATACGGGCAGAAGCAATTGTACAAAACTTCCCAAATATGAGGAAAAAATCTGACATTCAGGTAACTGAAGCATACAGAAAGCTAAATAACTTCAACACAAGTAAAAATACATTGAGACATATAATAGTCAAGATCAAAGAAATCCAGCATAAAAACAATGTGCTGAAAGCTGCGAGAGAAAGCAAACAGATGACATTTAAAGGAAAACCTATGAGAATAATGAATAACCTCTCTTCACAAACCATAAAAGCGAGAACAGTATAGAGCAGAGTACTTCAAGTCATCTATGAAAACAAATTCCAGCCCAGACTATTATACCCTGCAAAACTCTCTTTGAAGTTTGTTGGAGAATTGAAATACTTCCATGACAAAGAACAACTAAAGAATTTCACGATGACAAAGCCAATGCTACACAGACAACTAAAGACGTTTTAGAGAGGGACAAAAATTTTCAGAACTCCAAGAATGCGAACATAAGGAACCCACTAAATAGAGCAAACAATTAAACATAGGACAAAAAAGAGTAAACAACAGCAGGTAAATAACATGTCGATTGTACTTTAATACATCTTAATTATAACAATCAATGTAAATGGCCTCAATTCATCACGCAAGAGAAAGAGACTGGCACAGTGGATTAGTAAAAAAATCCAACAATATGCTGTATACAAGAAACACACCTAATTCGTAAAGAAATTCATAGGCTTAAAGTCAAAGGATGAGAAAAAATAGCACATGCCCCGCTACATCAGAAGAAAGCAAGGGTAGAAATCCTGCTCTCAGACAGTCTCAACTTCAAACCAAAAGTGATCAAACAACATAAAGAAGGCCAATATAATAGGAGAAAAATTCAAGAGGAATAGGTAACACTCAAAAATGTATACACAACAAACATGGAAGCACCCAACTATATAAGACCAATCTTAATGGACATGAAAAATCTAATATCCAAGACCACAATCTTAAAAGGAGACCTTAACAACCCCTTTTGCAAAACAGATAGGTGAAGCAGACAAAAAATTAGCATAGAAGTACCACAACTGAAATAGCTTGGAACACATGACTTAGTTAGTGGATATATACAGAATGTTCCACCCAAGCACACCTGAATATACATTCTTTCAGCTGCACATGGGTCATTTTCTAAAATAGACCACATATTATTCCATAGGTCATGCTTAAATATATGCAAGAAAACAAAAATAATTCCATGCATATTATCTCACAAGAGTGCAATGAAACTGGAAATAAATGAGACAAGAAAACAGAAAAATCACATAAATACATGAAAATTAAACAATACCCTAATGAGCAACCAGGTGAAAATAAACAATAAATTCAACAATGTCTACAATTAAATGAAAATTCAAACACAAATTACCGGAATTTATGTGATGCGATGAAAAAAGTTCTGAGATGTAAATTTAGAGCTGTAAACTCATATTTTAGGAAAACAGAATGGGAGAAAATAAAGATCATAATGTTACAGTTCCAATACCCAGAAAAGGAAGAGCAAACCTAACCCAGAGCCAAAAGATGGGAAAAAAAATCATAAAGAATGGAGCAGAAATTAATTCAATTGAAATGAAGAAAACAGCTCAAATACTTAAGGAGTAAAAACGCTGGTTCTTTGAAAGATTAAATAAAACTGAAAAACCCTGAACCAACCTCATCTAAAAGAGGAAAGAAAAAATTCAATTATAATCAATAAGAAAGGAAAAGTAGATAAATACCACAGACCCAGTTAAAATTTAGAAGATCATCAATAGCTACTTTGAGAACCTTTATTCTCACACAGTAGAACACACAAAAGATATAGACAGATTCCTAACAAGGTACAAATTACCAAAACTGAATCAAGAAGCTATAACAACTCTCAAAAATGCAATAACAATCAATGAAAAATGAAATGTAATAAAAAAAAAAACTCTATGAATAAAGAAAAGTCCAGTCCCTGATGGATTCACAGCTGAATTCTACAAGAAATTTATGAAAGATATAATCCCTGTTGTCCGCAAACTCTTCAATGAAATTGAAAAGGAGGCAATACACACAAAATTATTGCTGGAAGCAACTGTTATACTAATACAGAAACAAGGAAAGATGCAACTAAAGTGGAAACATACAAGCCAATATCCCTTATGAACATAGATGTAAAAATCCTCAATAAACTTCTAGAAAATAGAATACAGCAAATCATCAAGAAGATTATACACCATGAACATGTTGGTTTTATCCCATAGATGCTAGGATGGTTGAATAAGCACAAATCTGTCAGTGTAATAACCTATAAAAATACAGCCACATTTAAAAATGACATGATCATCTCAATTGCTTCAGAAAAGGAATTTGAAAATGTCCAACTCTCTTTCATGTTAAAAAACCTGCAGAAAGTTGGAATAGATGGCCTCTATTTCAATCTGATGAAAGCAATCTATCACAACCAAATGGCTAACATAATTCTAAATGTGGAAAAACAGAAATATTTTGCTATCAGATCTCAGAGAAGTCAAGGATGACCTCTATCACCCATCCTATTCAATATAGTTCTGGAATCATTAATTAGAGCCATTAGACAAGAGAGCAAATAAAAGGAATAAGAGTACATAAAAATTATATTATCAGTATTTGCAGATGATATACTTTTCTAGGAAGACCCAAAAAACTCCACCAAGAAGCTGATAGAATTGATACATAAATTCAGTCGCATAGCAGTGTACAAAATCAATGTCCAAAAGACCATAACATTCCTCTACACAGATAACAAACACACTGATTTGGAAAATAGAGATGAAATACATTTTGCAATGGTACCCCGGAAAGTGAAATGACTTGGAAGTAATCTACCTGAATAATTCCAAATTTTTTCAATGAAAATTACAGTATTCTAAAAAACATATTTTAGCAGAATTCAGAAAATGAAAAGTTTTTAACTCCTCCTGAACAAGAAGAACCAACATTGTGAAGATGGCCATACTCCCAAAATTCCTATACAGACTTATGCACTATCAATCTACCACCAACATACCTCACAGACACAGAGAAATTGGTGCAAAAATTTATTTAGAATTAGGGAAAAGCTAGAATAGCAAAGACAATCATAGGCAACAAAGACAAGGAAAGAAGCATTACAATTCCTGACTTGAAATTATACTACAAAGCTACTGTGATAAAATCAGCATGATATTGAATCAAAATAGATGTGAGGATCAATGGAATAGATTAGAAGATCTAGAAGCCTCTATGAACACATTGCTCGACCTAGTCTTTGACAAAGGGGCCAAACATGCTTACTGGAACAAAAATAGCCTCTTTAACAAATGGTACCAGAAAAACTCACTCTCTACTTGTGGAAAACTAAAACTCGACCCAGGTCTATCACCATGCACTAAGCAAAAGTCAAAGGTTTTAAAGATCTGATAATTAAAACATAAATACTAAATCTTCTGCAAGAGAAAGGAGGAAGTCTTGAAGATATAGGTGTTTGAAAACATTCATTAACAAAAAATCGAATTGCACAGGTAATATTTGACAGAATTAACAAATATGACATCTTTTTGAGAAAGTTTTGCATGTCAAAAGCAATTTCCAACAAAGTGAAAATGCAGCCCACAAATTAGGAAAAAATCTTGACTAATAACAACTCAGGCAAAGGTTTGCTCTCTAGAAATCATAAATAATTAAAAAACATTAGGGTCTCAATATTTAAAAACCCAATCCAGAAATGGACATCCCTGATGAACACACACTTGTTGGAGGAAGATTTGTAGAATCGAATGAACATACAAAAAAATGCTCCACATGACTAACCATCCGTGAATACAAGTTGAAACAACACTGAGATACCATCTCACCCCAGAAAGAATGGCTATCATGAATAAATCAACCTACAACAAATTTGGGAGAGGTTGTGAGGAAAAAGGAACTCTTTTCCACTGCTGGTGGGAGTATAGACTGGAAATCAGTGTGGAGACTCCTTGAAAGACTAGGACTGGAAATCCTATTGATGTTAGCTATCTCCCTACTGGGAATTTTCCCGGAGGAACAGAAAATTTCATATCATTATGACATATGTATTCCTATGTTTATAGCAGCACAATGTGTGATACCCAAATCTTCGAAACAACCAAGATACTTGTCATCTCAGGAAGGGATGTAAAAGATGTGATATTTTTATACAATGGAGTATTACTTAGCTGTAAAGAATGATAAACTCAAAAACTTTATATTTAAATGGATGCCACTTGAAGATATACTCATAAGTGAAATATACCAGACCCACATGTGTAAATATCATATAGTCTCCCTAGTATAAAAACTTGAAAGAAAAAATAAAGATAGAAAGGTATAACAATTAAAAGGAAAGGGAGAATTTGAGGCTTAGACATGAAAATGAGGACAATGAGAAAAGCTAGGAAACATGACAGGGCAAAGCTGTATGTTTATATGCACAAGATGTTTAAAGCAATGTTCTTGAGAATCTTAAGCAGGTTTTTGAAACTAGCCATTGGTAGGATTCACACCCTGACTAGCTAACTATATACGATGATACCTATGAACTGAGAAACTGCACTAAACATATCAATGTGTAGTAATAGGGTCATGCTTGGAATGCCTGTCATTCTTGTGTTCTCAGTACGTACTGCTTGTCATGACATGTCAATTACTGCCATACTGTCTCCTAAGTAAACATTTGTTTAAAAAATGGGTAAAAAATGAAAACAAGGACAAGAAATAAAAGTTACAGGTCTGTTCTGCTACAATGTTGTATATTGTTAGAGTTCTAAATTTCAGCATAAAAACATGAAAGTGTGTATTTGTATTTGTTTAATATTTTTTGCATATTCTGTAGGGACTTAAATTTCAACATATCAATTCTTGATGGAAAATACCTGTTCTATGTTATGTCTTGGATGTTTGATATTCAGATAGGCAGTAAGGTTAAGCTCACAACTTACGTTGTGAGGCAATAATAATAAGCTTCTATTCTGGAGGGTTAACAACCTAAATTTTCAGACGAAAATTTAGAGAAAATGAAGGTCTGAAATGACAGCCAACATTTTGGCTCTAGTCTCTCAAGTTCAGTGAAGGACATAGGTGAACCTGTACTGTAATATCATATGACTCAGCTGTGTCCCAAATTTTCGTATGAAAGACACTATAGGCCCACAGAAGAAAAGTGATCAGTGAAGTAAAATGTGCCTAAGGACAGTCACATGGAGGGAAATCATTCTCTCAGCCATTCACAGAGATCAAATTATTCAAGCTATGACCGTGACTCATCCACATGGTTGACACTGACAAAAGATCTGCAAACTGTGGTATAGGGTTTCAGGGTAAACACTGAAGGGATACAAAATTGCAATTCTTGTTATATAGGTCTTGCTTTATGTTGGTCTTAACCATCTAGCAGGAAAGTATAAAAATGAGGTATAAATATAAGCCATATTAATATGCTTAGCTGTAAAACACTAAGGTCAACAAATTCCAAATTTTCCAGTCCTACAGATAACCACTACTGTTATGGAGTACTGCAGTATAGGGGAATATTCTGCTGAATTCACACACCTACAAATATTTTGACAGTGGAATCCCCTTGTCTGAGAAAAATAAAAAAGTATATACAAATAAACTACATTTTTTATCTGTATATTCAAAATAGAATAGACATACAGCTACTTTCTCTTAGTTCCATGAATACAAAGATTTATGCTAATAGTGTTTGTGGACAGAATATCATGCCTGCATCTTGTAGTATGCATAACCACTAAGACAAGAAAATGCAATGTATTAATTATTGAAACTTTCCTACTTATCGCTTTTGAAACTGTCTCATTGCTATTTGTTTCTTAATAAAATTATAATAAATAAACAATGTAAAAAATAAGTGATAAAGCAAAAAGACAATATTGTTAACAAAATTGTTGGGAATACTGATCATGTATACCTTCAAGTTTAAAACTAAAACTGTGTATCTCAACCTGTACAAAAGAATATATTAAGAATAAATTAAAGATGTAGATATAAAAATTAATATTTTGTTTGTGATAGAAAAAAATTAGATAGAACACATGCTACCATAACCACAGGCAAAGCTTTCTGACTCGTAATTCAGTAGCACAGGAATTAAAGCAAGAAGCTCTCAGTGAAACTACACTCAGTTAAAATGTTTCTGCATTTCAAAGGAGACAGTAAGCATAGAGAAGAGGAAGTCTACAGAATGGGAGAAAGTCTTTAGAAACTACATTTCTCATGGTGGATTCTAAAGTACAATATTTGTAATGGAAAAACACTAAGTAATAAAAGGTAAAATGTATCGAAATGATATTTCTGGAAATATGTATAAATAGTTAATAAGTGCGTAAAATATTTTGTACCTCTAACTCCTAGGGAAATGCATAACTACACTTATCTACTTCTATCTCAACTCATACAAACACGAAAAAAGTTGGTGAGGATACAGAGAAAAGAAGTACAATCATCACCTCTTGTGACTGTTCACTAACAAAAACATTATAGAAATCACTACTGTCTCAATAAACTACAAATAGAATTAGGACTGAATTCAACAAATCAGTATTCATTATATTACTGAATGAATTAATCTCAGCACATTATAGTGATATTTGCATAATTATATTTATTGTGAACTAATTTACAATATTAAGCTATAGAAATTTCTTACATATCCATCAAAATAATGGATATGTATGGATGCTACATGAACACAGAAAATTACCATTTATCCATAAAGAAAAAAATATAAATTGCAGAAAAATGAAATGAGGTGGAGACCAACATGTTACATGAAAATACCAGAGTCAGAAATACAAACATCCTATGTTTTATTTTACTTATAGAATCCAAGTAGTTAAAAGTTTGTAAAATGAAAGACTACTGAAAATTACAAAAGTATTAGGAATGAGGGGGCTATACGAGGAAATGAAGAAAAATTGACCATAAAAAATCTCATTGTATGCTATACAGATTTAGAGATATGCCAATAAAAGTATATAATTCTGAGTAACTAATTTGTTCTACAAATTAATATCTCATCCTTTAAAATAATCTGTCTAATCAAATGAATAAGCAAATAAATTTGAGGAGAAAAATCAATACTATTCAATGATCTTAATCTTTTCTGGAGGGATAACAACTTAAGTATACTGACCAAAAAATTAGAGAAAAAGAAGGGCTGCAGGGATAATCCACACTTTGGGCTTAGGCCTTCAAGGTCGGAGAGGACTTAGGACATAAGAGAAACTGTACTGTAACATCCTTTACCTCAATGGTGTCCCACAATTTCTGTTCAGTGAGATTATGGGGCCACAGAGGAAAGTGATTGACAATGTAGAGTGTGCCTAAGGAGAGGCACATGGAAAAAAACATTACCTCAGGCTTTCGAATTGTTCAAGCCATGTTTGTGATTCATCCACAAGGCTGACACTGACAAAAGATTTACAAACTTTTGTACATGGAATCAGGTTAAGTCCTGAGGGTATTTGACTGACCTTGTCAGATACAAAAGTTACATTTCTTGTTAAATAGGTCTTGCTTTATCTTGGTCTTAACCATCCAGCAGAAAAGTATAAAAATAAGGTATAAAATGTGAAACCATATTAATATGCTGAGCTGCAAAAGGCTTAAGTCAGTAACTTCTGACATTGGCAGTCCCACATAAAACTCACTACTATTATGATCTACTGGACTATATTTTGCTGAATTCATGCACTTACAATATTTGAATGGCAATGGAATACCCATCTCTGGCAAAACAAAAAGGGTGATATAAATGAAGGAGCATTTTGTAGTGAAAAAATATATATATATCTGTATGTACAAATTAGGAAAGATATACAGCTATTTTCTTTTAATTCCATGACCAGAAAGACTTGTACCAGCAGTGTTTAGACAAGATATCATGTCTGCATCTTGTACTATGAATAACTACTATGAAGACAACAATATTCAATGAATTAATTATTGTAAATAAACTACTAACCTGTTTTGGAACTCAAATTGCTATTTGTTTCTCAATAAAATTAATGTTACATAAAGGTAATTGAGTGATCAAATCTCCACATTTTCACAATATTACAATTTGAGGAAAGATGTTAAAAGCATAGAAATCTTATACAACAAAATAATATTAGAAAATTTAGTAGGGAATTATAAGTATATTTGTACTTAGAGGTTTATAAGACTCCAAAAGGATGCTAAATTTATATTTTCATTGTGGAATATTGTAATTCAACTCGTAACTGTACAAGAAAAATCATTTTCCAATTTCTCCCTGTGTCCTCATTAAATTTCTTTGTGTGTGTTCGTGTGTGCATGTACATATGTATGTGTATGTATATGTGATTTATATACACATTTTTAATTTGGCAATAATTTCTGCATTGCATAATATTTTGTGTTTCTGATGATAATTATTCTTAGAAAGTTGGGATAGAGGTACAATTAAGTATAGATATGGATTTCCATAATGGTTAATATTAACTATTTTATACATTTATTGGCAATTTGTACTTATTTCCAGAAATGTCTTTTTAATATATTTTATCTTTTATTGTTTAGTGCTTTTATATTACAAAAGAACAGCCCAACTCATTCAGGTCATATTTAAGGGTGTTCTCATTACATTATCTTAAAATTTCTCACAATAGGCATTATAGTCCAGGAGTAAAGAGAATAGTGTTTTCTAAATCTTACAATACAAAATGTTAATGCAAACAAATACAGCAAGACTACATTTCAATAATAAAGATAAATGAAACACCTTCAATAGTGACATAAAACTAACAACTACCACATCAGACTTAAAGTTAATCAAAATAGCACTTAAGCTAGATATAGATGATAAATGACTATCATTTTATTAATATGTGAAATGGTAAATCTCACTAAAATAATATAAATCTAAAAATAAAGTAAAAAGTACAAAATATCATGAACAATATATACTCTCAAATCATGGACACAAACAAGATGGGGCTACAGAGATAGCTCAGTGGGACAAGCACCTACCTTACTAATGCAGGTCAATGAGGTCAATCCCTGGTAAATTAATTAATAAATAAATATACCAACATAAACAAGACTATAACACGCAGATTTTTTTGTTTGTTTGTTTGTTTTTTGTTTTAGTACAGGGTCTCACTAAAATGATCGGACTTATAGTGATACTCCTTTTTTCAGCCTCCCAAACATTAGGATTACAGCCATGTGCCACCATGCCCATTCTCAATCACCATCTCAATGGGCCTCAGTGGCAGGACAGCATGGCATATGGTGCCAGGAATCGAACCTCAGTCCTTAAGCTCTGCCTAAGCAGGCTTTTTAGTCTGCTGAGCTGTCTGGCTGGCTCTTAATAAGCAGAATTTAAAATAATTGGAAAACAAACAAAGCAGAATAAGACTGATTTTTAATAGTCTAAATTCACCAATTGGTTCCATGAATATAATTTTTCCACAATATTCTGTCTTCATGAAACTCAGTTTGCTGGTATATATACAAACAGCCTGAATGTGAAATTTTGGAAAAAGTTATTTCAAGGAAATGGAATTTTAAAAGGAAGAATAATGACTATAGTTATAAACCCATATGTCAAATTATATTCCATAGTTAAAGTGATAAAAATAGCAGGGTATTGGCAGCAAAATGGACTTGTGGATCAAAAGAACACAATCAAGGATACAGAAACAAGTCTATCCACACTCAGCTCTGCTATTTTTAACAGAAGACAAATCCTTTTGATGAAGAAAAAATAACCTCTACTACTAGTGTTAGGAAAACTGGCTATCCATATGCCAAATGTTGAGTTTGCCACACATCATTCATCATAAATTAAAGTAAGTTTAAAATGGATTAAAGATCTAAATATTCAAACAGAAACAAATAATCTATTGGAAGACATAATTGGCAGAATTTTAATTTTTGAAAAAGTAAGTGCAAACAAAGACTTTCTGAACAAAAACCTCATTACACAAAATTCAATACCAAGAATCAACGAATATTACAGAATATGCAAATGCTTATGCACAGCAAAGGAAACTTCTAACAGAGTAAATATATAAAATGCCAAATGGCCAAAAGCATTGCCAGCTATTCCTCTGAGAAAAGACAAATATTATGAATATATAAAGAATCCCCCCAAATAGCTCTGGCACATTTAAAGACCTAATTTAAAATTGGCATCTGAAGAATAAACGTTTCTCAAGTGAAAGAATACAAATAAATGCAAAAAATGTTTCAACATTTTTAACCTTTGAAGAAATACAAATTAAGATAGTGTTGAGATTCTATCTCACCACAGAAAGAATGACTATTATCAAGAAATCACCTAATATCAGTATTGGGAAGACTATGGACAAAAAAAATATCCCCTGTTTTGGAAAGGGTGTAAACTAACATAATCTTTATAGAAATCAGCATGGGGTTTCTTCCAAAAAACTTAAAGTGGGCTGGCCAGATAATTCAGAGAATTAAAGCATCTGTTTTGGCAGAGTGCAGTGGCCAGGGTTCAGTCCCTGATGTGCAGTGTCAGCTCTGCTCCTGCAGCACGCTGAGATGGCGACTGAGCCTGGGCATGGTAGCACATGCCTATAAGTCCAGCGCTTGGGAAGCTGAAAACAGGAGGATCACTACGAATCTGATCTATGTAGTGAGACTCTGTACATCCTGTAGACCTTGTCCTAAACACATATAAATCCCTAAAAGCATAAAATTTCATTTTATTCAGTTATTCCCTTTCTAGTCATTTCCTGCAAAGAGTTGAAGACATAATACTTTAGTGATAAACTCATGTTATATAGCAGTGCAATGCGTAATATCTAATTCTTGAAAATAGCCTATATATTTATCAAGCAATTAGTGGATTTTAAAATATGGTATTTACCCACAAGGGGATGCTACTCTTCCATAAAGATTAAATTTGAGTTACTATAGGAAAATGGATGTACTTTTAGACCTT